>OZ010602.1:87557496-87599996 GCA_963932145.1 Acanthosepion lycidas | reverse complement strand
TTTTTCAACGGGAATAAAGGTTTAACTCTAGTTTCCTGTATAGGAATGAGTTTCCAGTACCTTGTAAAGTGTATTACAATTCTATACATTTAACATCTCCGTACTCTAAAATTTTATCTAGTATTTATTTTTTTTCTCTCGCAATAGGAGTAAATAGGTATGCTTATCGTCAGATTAAACTTCTCCTAGGTCTTTTGGGCAGGAGTAGAGGATTATCCCTTATTTCCTGTTTAGGATTGGGTTACTGGTTCCTTCTAAATTCTTCTCATTCTCTTTGACTCAAGCTAAGACGTAAAGAGCTTGCGTCTTAGTGGCATTATCGCCTTGTTTGGAGGGAATTGATTAAAAAAGAAAGAAACCTTAAAAAAAACACGTATGCATGTATAGACGAAACACGATATTTGCAACATTTTTTATACTTTTTTTCTTTTTTGTTTGTTTCTCGGGATATATATATATATATATATATATATATATATATATCAAATAGGAGTATCATATATATATATATATATATATATATATATATATATATATATATATATATATATATATATAGGTCTGCTCTACTTACACTTTATTTAGTTATTTTGCTTACTCGTGTCGGGGCCTTTTTCTTGGGGCCTTGAACTCGTATACTGGACGATTATTTTCGGCTAACGTACATGTTCTTGGTTCTTTCTTTTTTTGTACTTTTTTTTTAGCCCTTTGGTATTGGTTTGATTATTTGCAAATCAAGACACCGAAGGTTTTCCGAACGAGTATAGTTTCTTATACTTATAAGATTTCTATTAATAATAATAATAATAATAATAATATATATATATATATATATATATATATATATATATATATATATATATATATATATATATTGAACAATAAAAATTAAAAAATTAAAATCCTCAGACACACTGGGTTGTAGATTAATATTCTTTCGTTTTTTTATTATTATTCCATTTAGATTCCTCGACTAGTTTCGGCCGAAATGGCCATCATCGGGAGGAGAAATATTTCTGCTTG
This sequence comes from Acanthosepion lycidas, assembly GCA_963932145.1. Taxonomy (NCBI): domain Eukaryota; kingdom Metazoa; phylum Mollusca; class Cephalopoda; order Sepiida; family Sepiidae; genus Acanthosepion; species Acanthosepion lycidas. The sequence continues at coordinate 87,598,973 of OZ010602.1, read as the reverse complement.
CTGCTAGCACTAAACTACAGAAATAGTTTATATATATATATATATATATATATATATATATATATATATATATATATATATATATATATATATCTTTCCTTAGGCTCAAAAACTCCAGACAGTAAGCTTTTACCTCGAGTGGATCCTGGGCCTTTTATTTGGAAAAAAAAACCTGTGCCGGTTCGATACTAAAACTGACCCGCTTAGCCATCATACGTCGAAAACAAATTGAGAGTCCAATCTATCTATATATCACTAAAAGTACGTGATTACATGCCTGCTTGTGCTGTGTGTCCGTCCAGCGCAAAATGTTTTAAGTTAAACTGATTTACATGAATAAGATTTAAAAATAAGAGTTGTTTATAAATATTTTTATTTCAATTTTCTTCAAACAGATTATTTTTTTATTAAAATATTTTTACGTTAAAGACAGACACAAAGAGATCCCGCATTGCCGTTTTCTTCCAGTTGTTTGTAGAATAATTATTTTTATTTCAACTTTCTTGAAACAAAAAATATTTTAAATATTTAAAAAATATTTTTAAGTTAATCTGATTTTGAAAATATTTTAAGGGAATAAGATTTTAAAATATGAGTGGTTTATACAGTAAGTATTGTATTTTAACTTTCATCAAAGAAAATTTTTTAATTAAAATATTTCAAAAATTAAAGACAGACACAAAGAGATCCCGCTTTGCCGTTTCGTTCAGTTGTTTGTAGAGTAATTATTTATATTTCAGCTTTCTTTAAATAAACAATATTTTAAATATTTAAAAAATGTATTTTTTTGGCATATTTAAATATATTTTAAGTGAATATAATTTTTTTTTAAATTATCATGTTAAAAATGTTTTAAGGTAATCTGATTTAAAAAAAATCTTTTAGGTGAATAAGATTTTAAAAATACGAGTTTTTTTATACAGTAAGTATTTTAATTTCAACTTTCTTCTGACAGTTTTTTAATGTCGAAATCAACTTCAATGTTTTATAAAATTTTATAAATATTTTTAACTTAAAGAAAGCCACAAAGACATCCTGCTTTTTATGAATATGATTTTAAAATATTTTTTGGCATATTAAAAATATTTTAAGGTAATCTGATTTACAAAATATTTGAGTGAATAAGATTTTAAAATATGAGATGTATATACAGTAAGAATTTTTATTTTAACTTTCTTCAAACACATTTTTTAATTAAAATAGTTTTAAGTTAAAGACAGACACAAAGAGATCCCACTTTGCTTTTTCGTTCAGTTGCTTGTAGAGAAATTATTTATATTTCAGCTTTCTTTAAACAAGCAATTTTTTAAATATTTAAAACGTATTTTTTGGCATATTTAAAAATATTTTAAGTGAATATGACTTAAAAATATTTTTGGCATATTAAAAATATTTAAGATAATCTGATTTTAAAAATATTTTAAGTGAATAAGATTTAAAAGTACGACTTGTTTATACAGTAAGTATTTTTATTTCTACTTTCTTCAAACAGACAGTTTTTTTAATGTTGAAATTAACTCCGATGTTTTATAAGCTTTTTAAAGAAAGCTGAAATATAAATAACTACTCTACAAACAACTGGACGAAACAGCAAAGCGAAATTTCATTGTTTCTTTCCACCTCTCTTTTCCACCTCTCTCTTTCCACCTCTCCGTGATTGCGTGCGTTCTTGCACGGTGTGTTGTCCGCCCAGTAAATAATGATTTACGTTAATCTGGTTTAAATGAATAAGATTTTAAAATACTACTTGCTTATACAGTAAGTGCTTTTATTTCAACTATCTTCAAACAGACATTTTTTTTATTAAAATATTTTTAAGTTAAAGACAGTCACAAAGAGATCCCGCTTTGCTGTTTCGATCAGTTGTTTGTAATAAAAAGCGGGATCTCCTTGTGTTTGTCTTTAAAATATTTTAATTAAAAAATTGTCTGAAGAAAATATTATTCGACCAAACATGTTTTGTTTTTGTTTTTGTTTTTTTTAAAGCATTTCACCCCAAGCAAGACGGGAAGCCACTAGGATGCAAGGGGTTACAGAAAATTTAGAGCAAGATCAGATAGGAGTGATAGAAGAAAGGATGAGGGTAGTGGATAGATCAAGGCAACTGGAGATGTCGATTGACATTACACTTGAATAGCTGGAGATTATAGCTCACAGGGAAACAGGAATAGGGAAGGGAGTTCCACAGGCGAGAGGTGCGAGACATGAAGCTGTTGGAGTAGAAGAGACGGCTACATTTAGGTGTTTAAAAGAATTTTTGCTGCTTAATTGATTAATTGGTTTGTTTTTTTCACGGTTTATCAACCTTTTACAGATTATTTAAAGGCAGAAAATATTTTTAGATTTTAATAACGTTTTGTGATAATAATGATTTACTGATACACGTCCTACTAATTATAAATCTATAACTGGGAGGAAAGAGATGGGTTCATACTTTGCCCAAGACTATTTGCGTAAAAAGGAATATAATGAACTTGACTGAAATTTAAAACTCGGGTCTTCGTTTCGGAGCAATTAAGAGAGGAAAACATTTTAAGTCAACGCGTTTCCTTCCTTGTAACCTGTACTTATACAGAGAAGTAACACTGAGAAAAATAAAATAACATTCAGTTTTCAAATTTTGAATTAGAGAATGCTCTAAAATATTCTAAAAGTTAAGAAAGATGAGCTCTTGAGAACGCGAAGGGATGACATTTTTTACTTAAACGAAAGTGAATTTTATATTTGTTTATGTAATTAATTAATTATTCATTTTTTTAAAGGTTACTTTTTTGCATTAAAACAATTTTTGTAAGACTCTTGTTCTAATATACTCACATGAACAGTATATCATTCTGCATTCACCATAATACCTCATTGTCTCTATGAAGTCATAACTAGTTCCTATATGTACAATTCTAATTTGGACGGTGGGGATATAAAAACAATACCACAGTGAAGAACTTATCCAAACAATTAGCATGAAAGTATTTACAGAAAAAGCAAAAAGGAAGCTACATTACAGGAGTGAGAAAGTGACTGAAGTCAGGTCGGAACCCATAATATTGCTCATTTTTCTTTGGATTTTATCAAGAATCTCTAAACGTATAGCACCGGATCAAGGGGCAACAATACTCTAAGCTTAGAGAATAGTAGATTATGGTGAGAAAAAATGTCTAACCTGACACTGAACTAACTTTCTTAGCAACTGATTTAACAATGGATTCAATATAATCTTTCTATTTCGTGTCAGCCCGAGAAGTCGCAATAAGTCACTCTCCTGAAGATTAGCATCAGACATACTGATGAAAGATAAAAAGGGTTCTCCCAGACGATTAAAAAAAGAGCAGTTTCGTTTTGGTGACATTAAAATTAACAAACCATTACGACAAAACCCTCAACAGTAATACATATTTCGGGGCACGCTCTGGTCCTATACGCCACAGAGAATTTTACAGGGTTAATACATACTTTTATCTATATTGGGTTTACGTTAGGACTCACAAAGAAACGATGTCAAAAAGGGCGGTTTTTTTTATTATTATTTTAATACGGCTATTACTGTATAAACCCACGAATCTCTCACCAACGTTTATTGCTTCAAAAACCCATGTTTAAAAATTATAGCGCCAAAAATGGTACCAACTATTCAGTTGTTAGATTATTTCTATACATGATTACAAAAAATATGTTGGCTTACGAGCACATCATGTTCAAACACTGGTATCTGTTTTTAGTTGTTTGTTTTTTTTTAGTGGTACATCAACACCTCTATGGGTTATTAAATGCCGAAATCTAAATATTCTGTACGCAATTCAACTATAAATATTTTGGACATAATTTTATTCTTTCAGGGCAATTTTTTTTTCTGTTTTTTTTTTTTATCTTTATTTTGGGAGGCACGGACTGAGGAATCGGAAAGAGCCGAGTTCGAATTCCAGTCGGATCCATTACATTCACTTACATGCCCTTAGGAAAGGTATGAATCCTCTCCTCCTGACCGCAACGAGCTGTGGGTAAATAGCAGGACAGACTGAGTTCTATAACCTTGGGTGGCAACTGGTCTAGGTGTGGGAAAAACTCTGGATTCAAAACCGGCCTGGAGAGGGATGTCCTCCGGAAACACCAGCCCTACTGTGTCCGCAGTACTCATAGTGGCCCTGCGGCACTACGAGTTACGGAATGAAAAGAAAAAAAAATTCTGGTAGATAATAAAATGTATTGTTGGTAATGTTACTATATTTTTATACTTTAATATTGCAGAGATTGTCATTTGACTATAAGAATATATTACTGTTTATTTTGCGACAAAAATGTACTTTTGGCAATTTTTTTTTTATCTGGTATTTTTACGATAAAAATGTATTTTTATACTTTATTAGGCTTTTGATTTTTGTTCAGTAGTTCACTACTTGCTTATAGGTGGGACCCTAAGAGATGTTACCACCCCGAGTCAGGGTGAACCTGGGAGCAATTACGTGGTGGTGCCATGCGTAAATAAATATATCATTTTTTACGGGTACTATCCTAGTGGTCGGCAAATATGATTATTTATATCCATAATGTTGGATTTTGAAAAAAAAGATAACGAAATATATTATTACATCAAAGGGCATTTTTTTTTTATGGCTATGGGTTCTAATCAGCCAGGAGTTAAACTGCACGATTAGGGGCCAGGAATGTTTGCCAGTAAAAGGCGTTGAAGAAAAACAGTGCTTGTAAAATATGCGTCTCACATGTCGCTTAATACGGTGGATCTCACTGTTCGAGAACTTGCATAATTACCTTTAATTATCGAGCGTTGTGAACTTTTCGACAAAGAAATCATCTGCAACTGGAAAATGTGAAATCCAACAGCGGAAAAAAAAATGGGGAATGAAGATAAAGTATAAGAAAAATTCTTAATTTCAAGTTAAGAAAACCTCTTCGTCGTCTCCCATGTGAGTATTGTAGTTGTCGTTTATTGAGTGTATACGTTTCCTGAAAGCCGACTGGTGCATTTCACAGTGACCCAGCCGAACCATCTTGTCGCGTGGCAAAGACTGAAAAAATTTCCTAAGATGCTTTCACCACCCTGGGTCCGGGTTGAAGGAAAAAAAAAATCTTTTGGTATAGATATCAGTCGGTTTTTCAATGTACCTCGTTCCTGCTTCTCTCCTTCCGGTTTTTGTTTTTGTTTTGTTTTGTTTGTTTTTTTGTTGTTTTTTTGTTTGTTTGTTTTTTTTTGTTTTTTTTTTTTTCCAGCATTTCTTAAACTCCATGCATTCGTTTTATTTAGTTTTTCAGTTTTATTTATTTATTTATTTATTTATTTTTTTTTTTGTTTTGTTTTTTGGAGGTGGGTGCTTTTGCATGTCTTTTCTCTTTGCTAACTTCGGAAACCTCGCTCCTCCGTTGCACGTGTCGTCCCGTTCGTTACGCGTTCCCTCAGCGCGCCATTTCCTTCCCGACATGCACCGTTACGTTCGCGTCCGCTTCGGACGATCACGTGATCCGTCTGTGGAGTCGAGTCGAAGATGGAATGTCACGCAGCTGTGGGTGAAAGTTGAATTTAATCAGGACACTGTATGTAAAGTTTATTTATTTATTTTAACAATTTTTGAAAAATAAATAAATAAAACAAACAAACAAACAAACAAAGAGACCTCCCCGCTCCGTCTATTTTTTTTCGTTCTTAAAAAGATTTTCATCGTGCCTTATTAATATTTTAGAATACTTAAAAGAAGGTCCGTCTTCTTTTGCACACACATGCGTTCTCAAAAGTATAAGTATACAGGCACAAATGCACACTCGCACACACGGACACACACAGAGAGGCGCACACAAACATACACACACATATAGATGCATATAGATATATATAGCCACATGCAGTGTTATATGATACATAACTATGTAGTCTGTGAATATGCGTTGACACACAAATACACACACCACATATACTTAAACTCAAGCACACACGAACTCTGTTACGTAGTTTCATACTCATTCACACACACACACACATATATATAGTGAGTTGAAGATTCAATGCAGATCAGATAAAGACAGGAATCGGACAAATTGATGAAATAAAATAAAGAACAAGTAAGAAATGTATCCCAATCTAACATATTTCACTTTTCTGAAAATTTTGTCAGAATGGCAATAAGGGTAAATATTTATACTCGCATAACACACACACACACACATACATACACACACGCATATAAATATATATATATATATATATATATATATATATATATATATATATATATATAGATAGATAGATAGATAGATAGATAGATAGATAGATAGATAGAAAAATTCTGTGGTTAAGTAATCCAAGTAGATCCTATTAATATAAAATATAAAAACTGATACACAAAAGAGTGCTCGATATAATTTTTATTATAGAGAATATAAGTGAATTACAATTAATGAGATCCAAACAATTTACCTCATACAGATGATCATTTCGTCCATGGGAAAGTTATTTTTTGGTTTTTGCTTTTTTTTTCCTGGACTTATCAATGCAAATACATTTGTTAAGAAAAATGAATTCCCATGTTTTCAAATTTCTTTTGAAAAATAAAAAGTGGGAATTTATTTGTTTTAAGAAATGTTTTTGTAATGTCAAGTCCAGGGAATTTTTTTTCCGAGTAAAAATGGCCATCTGTATGGGGTAATTTGTATGGGTTTTATTGACTGTAATTCACACACACGCACACACACACGCACACACACACATACACACACATACACACGTACACATATATAGGTGTGTGTATTCAGGCAGCATTTTTTCATTGATGCATGTTTCATTAAATAATATAGACAAGTTTTGTCTATTTGTTTTAATCAAATTATTACACACAATTTAAATTACATGATCCAGCAGCCAACAAAACTATCAACACTTGGAATTATAAATGTAGCCTTGCGAAACGGCAAATTGAAATAGCCAAAAAAACTAAACATCCGTAACAACAACAGGACATCTACGATAAACTAAAAGATGTCCGTGTATTTGTTAATTTATTGAAATGTAATTGTCATCTTTGATAATGGCTTATGTAAGCTGAAAGCTTAGATAGGATTAAAAACATGTATCAATATGGTAATTTTCTTTCATCTTTTAATGATAATGTTATTAAGCTTATCAGACAATATGAAAGGAATTTACTTAAAATAATTAGACAAAAATTGTCTATATTATTTCATGAAACATGCCTCAATATACATGCATATATATATATATATATATATATATATATATATATATATATATATATATATATATATATATATATATATATGACAATAGGAAAACTGTAGTTATTGCTGACGCGTTTTGTCCAATGTGGACATTTTCAAAGCAAAAAGTCCATATAATATGGGTGTTTTCGAAAGTGAAGTTTATTGTAGGTTCAATGTTGCTCAGTTTGGAGAGAAGATCCGTTCTGAAATATGAAGAGCTTGTAGGGAGGATATTTTTGAACGAGTCACTTTCTAGAAATTCTAAAAATACACAAGCAAGAACGGATCTTCTCTCCAAACTTAGCAACATTGAACCTACAATAAACTTCACTTTCGAAAACACCCATATTATATGGAATTTTTTCTTTGAGAAAGTTCACATTGGACGAAACGCGTCAGCAACTATTACAGTCTTCCTATTGTCATTTATATTTATAAATATTGTCTTTTCTACAGGTTAACTTTGAGAAATTTTCATATATATATATATATATATATATATATATATATATATATATATATATATGGAGAAATCGAATCATGTCTCAGTTATGATCTTTTAACATGTTTATCTGTAAGTTCAGATATTCTATAATTAATGATTGATTCAAAATCTGTAAATATGTTCGTTTTCATTAACTTAGCTGATAGAATACCAAACTTTAATCCGATATTTTGAAAACTTTTTTTCTGGATTTGACACTTAATATGGTGTTATGTTCAGTATCTCGCCACAAAGGGATAAAGACAGTATTTTACCATTTGTCCATTTTTTCATTTTTATGCGTATTATTATTATTGTATTTTGATTTCTGTGATTGTCTCACTATCTACCAAGTCTGCAGGAAGGCCTAAGGCAGGTCATGGTTTGTTGTTTTGACTATATTTCATGATTTGTTTCATAACATCATTAGTGTTACACGGAGAAAGTTCTTCTTAGAATATTTTTTTGGATTTCTTTTAAGTTGTGATTTCCAGGAATTTTCTGAATATGTTGTAGTGCTTCTGCGGTTGGAATAATGAAAGGAAATTCTGTGTAGAGATTTCAACACTTTTATAATAATAATAAAAATAATATATATAGATAATAATAAGATAGATAGATAGATAAAAGTGAACATAGAAGTCAATACTTAGAGGCGACAGTCTGTTTCATGCTAGACGCAACCGTCAGCCCTGACGATTGCATATAGCATGAAACAGACTGTCGCCTCTAAGTATTGACTTCTATGTTCACTTTTATATTGACACACGCTCTATCTCTGATATTAAGCACTTTATTCCATAAACATAGCACATCTTAAGACTATATTTCTTCATATATATATATATATATATATATATATATATATTGTGTATATACAGGATTTTGTCGTTGCTTTGAAATTTTTCATGCAATAAAAACAGACTATCATTATTGTTTCGACCGTCTATTGTTTAATATATTGAAATGTAATTGTCATCTTTGATAATGGCTTATGTAAGCCGAAAGCTTAGATTGGATTAAAACATGTATCAATATTGTGATTTCCTTTCGTCTTTCAATGATAATGTTATTAAGCTTATCAGACAATATGAAACGAACTTACTTAAAATAAATAGACAAAACTTGTCTGTATTATTTAATGAAACATGCATCAATGAGAAATTGCTGCCTAAATATACACAAGATATATATATATATATATATATATATATACGAGACGCGGAAGCAAAAATCGCATTGCAGCTCGTGACGTCACACATTACCACGCGAGAGTGAAAACGAGAAGTATTAAGTATACACGTGTTAGTCGTTGCTTCGAAATTTTTCATACAGCAAAAACAGACTATCATTATTGTTTTGTCCGTGTATTGGTTGATATATTGAAAAGTAATTGTTGTCTTTCATAATGGCTTATGTAAGCTTAGATTGGATTTAAACATGTATCAATATGGTGATTTCCTTTCGTCTTTCAATGATAATGTTATTCAGCTTATCAGACAATATGAAAGGAACTTACTTAAAATAGACAGACGAAACTTGTCTATATTATTTAATGAAACATGTATATATATATATATATGTATATATGTATATATATATATATATATATATATATATATATATATATATATATATTTATGTGTGTGTGTGTGTACATATGTACATTTCTCTCGACATAACAGAGTAGTGAGTACTAAAACGAAAATTGTGTCGGAATTTTAATAAGGCCTCAAGAAAATGGTCTCTTGATTACTTTCTCGACTCATTTCCACCTCTTCTAAAAGTGATGGATTGGTCAGCATCGACTGCTGACCGCAATCAAACCCTTGCGCTTACCAGTTCTCGTCTTGCCCCCACCACGAACGAAACACAGAAATTATTTTTAAGCACCAAAAACCACAATAATTTATGTTAGTACTTTTTTTTATTTTATTTATTTATTTCTTGCGCCTTGGTAGACATCTTACACAGACCCCCAAATTAGGATCCGGTTGGAGAAAGCCCGCAACAATAGCGACGGTTTAGGGGGGTAGCGAAAAATTAAAGCACACTGATGAATTAAAAAAGAAGAGAAGATATGAAAACTGAGTGCAAAGAGAAATAAATTAAAAAAAAAAAAGAAGAAAATTGGCGTACAAAAAAAGAAAGATCAAATTTGGACAGAAAGAATAATTAAAAAAAAAAAAAGAGAAAAACAAAAACTAATGTGAAGAAAGATGAAAAAACATAAAAAAAAAATATTTAAACACAAAAATATAAAATAATTATTCGAGTCCAAAGTTAGATGAGAGATTTCAGAGTACCAGGCGAGGGATAAAAGAAAGAAAAAAATGTAAACTAAGTTTTTTTTTTTTTTTAATTTATATTACTGACATAAGTTAAAAAAAAAAAAAAAATAAATTACAATTTTAAAAGTGGAAAATTAGAGTACGAAAAACAAAATAATGTTAATTACAAACGTGATGGTAAAAAGAAACAAGAAACAAGAAATATATTAGGTTGGTGCAAAAATAATATCGGTTTTTGACGTTAAAAAACCTAATGCACAAACGATACAAATTAAAGTACAAATGCAATTTTAAAAAGGGGAAAAATTAATGTACAAATGTGATGACTTAGAGTACAATATTAATAACAAAACAGAAAAATAGACTTAAAATATGAAATGAAATAAATTATATTACGAAGATATAGATATAAAAAAAGATATATATATATATATATATATATAAAAAAGATACAAACACAATTTTAAAAAGACGAAAATTAAAGTACAATAATAAAAATTAAAGTACAAGTACAAATTTAAAAAGAGGAATATAAGAGTACGTAGAAAAGTAAGGTAAATTACAAGCGTAAGGGCAAAATAACATTAAAAATATTGAATGAAATAAATTGCAATGAAAAAAATAGAAAATAACCTACAAATACAATTTTAAAAAGAGGAAAATTAGAGTCTAAAGAAAAATGATTTAGAAAACAAGGATAATGGCGAAAAAATTACAAATCCGATTTAAAAAAATGGGCAATTAAAGTACAATAGTAATTCTGATGAATTAGAATAATAAAGTAGAAACCGTAAGAAAGAAAAATAAAATAAATTATAGAAATAAATAAATTACAATAAATAAAAAAGATTAAAATTTGAAATACAAGGAAAATTTTAGAAGAAAAACACGTAAATTAGTGTAAAAAATATTAGTGTAAAGAGCCAAATTTATTTTTGTACTTTTAAGCAACACATTTCTTCGTATAAAGTTTCTGTATAGAAGAGGAGTTTTTTTTTTCTGTCTTGGTTACCATAATATAAAACTAACTGCAAAGGTGACAGCCGTGGAGCAGCATATGTGGTCCGTTTTTCTTTAATATATATATATATATATATGTGTGTGTGTGTGTGTGTGTATGTGTATGTGTGTGTGTGTGTGTGTGTGTGTGTCTCTGTGTGTGTAAGTATATATATATATACATATATATATATATATAATAGCTGGCCACTCGTATTCGAGGACACCTGTCTTACTAAGGCGGCTCGCCAATCCCTATTGCAGATACTTGCTCAGGCGTATTTGTGTTTATTCAATACCCACAGAGCCCACCTGTAGTCTTTCCTGAAACTATGCTGAGCAGACCTTAGTTATAGTTTCTGGGAGAGAGCGTGTTATCTAGCGTGATTAACAATTTGAACAAGGCCAGCACGCTCATGCCCTCGTCCACGATGACTTGTGGATTCGTGCTAGTATAGCTATCGACAGCCCACACGTGTTCCGTCTGCCGAATTTCATGCACAAGGCTTGGGTCAACCCACAGTATAGTTTCCAGGCACTTTTTAAAGGCATCGCACGCTGGAATCGACAGTCCGATCACATGAGTAATTTGCTTACTTACAAATCGTGATTCGAACCTGAGTCTCGTGGTCAGAAAACGAATGTTCTAACCATTCGGCCACACATTCATAGAGGGAAACGAGGAGGAGGAGAAGAGAGGGTGTGTCATGTATTTGAGAACAATTTTTCATTTGAAGGTATCATTATTTAATATACAAAATAATATATTTTTACAGAATTTAGCACACCTGTTGTTAAATACATAAAAAATCACCTATATTCAATATAATGGCCATCAGCTTCGATTTAGGCCTCACTGTGACTTCGAAAATCTTACATACGTTGGACTAGTGTTCTTTATTCATGCTGGCTATGATATTTCCGATAAAAATCTTTAGAGAGTTCTTCGTATTGTTGGCATTCTTCTTAGACTATTGGGTTTAAATCAGGCGAGCTATGATGCCAAATATTGGAGGTAACATGATTACAAAAGTAAGGGGTATTATGAAGAGGAAAGTAAAGGGTAACATAATCTTAAAAGTAAGAAGTAAATAGTATGATCATAAAAGTAAGTCCTGAGAGGTAATATGAGCGTCAAATAAGGGGTAAGGGTTATTATGACTGGGAAAATAAGGGGCAACATCATCGTAAAAGTAAGAGGTAAGTGATAATATTGTTAAGAGATAAGTAATAACATCATCCTAAAAGTACGGTGTAAGGTGTAACATGATCATAAATATAAGGGGTAATGTGATCGAGAAAGTAAGGGGTAATATGATCGTAAATATGGGGTAATGTGTAGCTTAATCGTGAAAGTAAGGAGTAAGGCGTAATATCATTGGGAAAATAACGGGTAAGGAAAAGGAAGGGATAAGGTTAATATGATCATGAAAGTAAGGGGTAAGAAATGATAGTGAAAGTAGGAAAGTGACAAAGTGATTATGAAAATAAGGCTCAACGGTAATATGATTGTTAAAGTAAGGGATATATATATATATATATATATATATATATATATATACAAGTTATACTTGTATTTTGATTGGTCATTTCAGCTCATGTAACAGCGTTTCCCCTTACGAGGGGGTGGTTAATTAGTTTGAACCTTTTAAAACCTTTATTCCACAATCTACATTCAACATCATCACTTGATAAGACACCAAAGGTGTTGAAACAAAATGGCATTTTGTAGTGAATTTATAACATATCTATTCTTAAATAAATAATTATATATATATATGTACATTAAGAAATGGACAAAGTCCGACAATTTATTTATTAAAGACATTTTTATGTTTAACGTTCTTTTTATAGATACAAGTATTTAAATAAATGCTCTGTTTATAATAAACAGTATTAAATAACATTTACCGGCCTGAATGTCCGAGAAATTTTCATAGAAAATATTCGTCCTTTGACAGGATTCGAACCTGCATCCTATACGAAACTGTCATTTGCCATGACGTGCCTAACCGCTCGGCCACAAAGGATCGTTCAGTTGGCAAGGTCGAATTTACTGCTTATAAATATAACCAAAACCGAACTTTTCTTCAATGTTCACACACACACACACACACACATATATACATATATATATATATATATATATAAATAAAATTAAGAGATCAGTTGATCACGCTACGTTACAACCTTTCGGTTTCTTCAGGCTATTCGATTTTAGCCCGAATCGCCTGAAGATACCAAAAGTTTGAAACCTAGGTAGCGTGATCAACTGATCTTCTAATTTTTTTAAAAATTTAAAAGCACTGCATGTTAAATTTTACTTTAATTTAATTGTATTTTACATTTACTGAGCACTTTTTAATACTACTGTTTCCTGCTCTAAACCAACTCTGATCAATAAATTTTTTATAATATTGAGGGTGTCCATAAGATCCGTGTCACTTCAAAACATTTATAACTTTATTTGTATTTGCGATAGAAATAATCTGTAAAAAATGTTATAAAGTTTAATGTACCTAGTTTTAAGTAAAGCTAAAATAAATAATGTGTTTTCAGGCATTACTGTAACTCAGTTGACAAATGTTTTCCGTGAACTGCAAAATTGTATTACCTTTTGTATTCCTAATGATGGAGGATATGTGGAAACTTAAATAAAATTTCAATAAAACCTTTAAAAAAAATATAGATTTACTTCTTTTTAATTCTTTTTACAAATTATTTCTATTGCAAATACAAATAAAGATACAATTGTTTTAAAGTGCACACCAACTTTATAGACACCCTGTATATACATATATATATATATATGCGTGTGTGTATGTGTCTATGTATTTTTATGTATTTATGTGTATGAATTTTATAACAATTTTTATTCTTGTATGTTTATGTCTGTTCAAAATGTACGTATTAATGATTAAGGAAAAATGATACGGTAATTGCAAAATATTCACACACACACACACACACGTATATATATATATATATATATATATATATATATATATATATATATATATATATATATATTTCTTCTATTTTCGTGGATACTTTTATCCGAGGAGTTGGGCCTACATATCCCTTAAGAAAATAACAAATTATTCCCGTATAAACATAAATATTTGAAGATGGAAATCTGTTTTCAAAACAGCAAAGCGAGCTTCGGAAAATGTCACCTCAATTTGACACAAAAGGCAAGACGTGATTATTATTATTATCATTATTATTATTATTATTATTATTATTATTATTATTATTAATGTTATCATTGATGACAAAACAACAATATTTAATTATTGTTATTGGCCGGCAATCTGAGTCAAGTAAAAGAAATACTGAATCCACAAGGAATGAAAAACACTTTGACCTTCTAGACATTCAGAAAATTCCTCATATTAATAAGCCTCAGACAGAAAATGAATCCATTTTTTCCGTCTTTCGTTTGTTTGGCGAAAAGCTGGGATTCTTCTAATTTACAAATATTTTCGAAACCGTTTTTGGTAGGGTTGGGGAGTGGTAAAATGTGTTTGGGCCGTGACAAGATGTTTTGGTCAAAGTAAGGCCTCAATTCAAACGATCCCCAATCATTTTCCTTCGTCTCTGAAAGCGTCAAACGTTAGAAGTACAGATAAACAGTTAAATAAAATTATTTAATTAAGAAGAAAAGGTCCCTTTATTTTAAATTGCCATCCCAATGATTATCAAGAATTTTTATTGTTCCTAGGGATTATTTTTTTTCTGTGATAAGGTATTTACACTATTTACTTTCTTCGGACCCTTATCTCCATTCTTTATTGTCATATTCACGACGTTTCGGCCGTAGTACACTCCGGCTTTCTTCAGGATCTGTCTATATTTCTGAGATGAAATATTTTAACTATTTACACTACTTACATTTTTCGGACTCTTGTCCTCATCTTCGTTGTCATATTTACGACGTTTCCGCCGTTATACGCTCTGGCCTTCTTCAGCATCTGTCTGCATTTCTGAGATGACGTATTGAGATCATTTACACTATTTCCATTGTTCGGACTCTTGTCATCATCTTCGTTGCCATATTCACGACGTTTCGACTGATGTACGCCTCGACCTTCTTCAGGATCTGTCTATAGTTGTCAGATGAGGTATTTTAACTATTTAAACTATTTACATTGTTCGGAGTGTTGTCCTTATCTTTATTGTCATTTTCATGACGTTTCAGCCGTCATACACTCCAGCCTTCTTCAGGATCTATCTATATTTCTGAGATGAGGTATTTTAACTATTTACACTATTTACTTTGTTCGAACTGTTGCCCTATCTTTATTGTCATATTCACAATGTTTTGGCCGTTGTAGTCTTCTTCAGGTGATATACGTTGGAATTTCGAACCGAACCGTTTATTTCGTTCACTGGGGTAGATTATTCTAGTTCCACGTGTCATGCCTTTTCTGAATATATCAGTTTCAGTTATCCCCCTTTAGTAACTCAACTCTCCAATTTTTTGTTCACCTCTGCTGTGGCCGTGTATTGAACTCACAACTCTTTGGGTCAAGTCACTGGTTTAAATCAACCAATGCTTTTACACTACGGAATATAGTAAAGAAAAGCTAGAAGAAAGGACAATGTATCAGTTGTAAGAAGACCGAATGTATGATTATTAGCAAAAGAAAAAAAAAACAACATACGAATTTACCAATTGATGATACCAAATTTAAGTTGTCCTCATTTTCGTTACCATATTCACAACGTTTCGGCCGTTATACGCCACGGTCTTCTTCAGGGTCTGTCTATATTTCTGAAATGAGGTATTGTAAACATTTACTCTATTTACATTGTTCGGGCTGTTATCCCCATTTTCGTTGCCATATTCACGACGTTTCAACCGTTGTACGCTCCAGCCTTCTTCAGGTGGACGAAATTAAGGGTTCAGTTCGAAATTTCAATCACCTGAAGAAGGCTGGAGCGTCTAACGGCTGAAAAGTCGTGAATATGTCAGCGAAGATGAAGACAACAGTCCGAAAAATGTAAGTAGTGTAAATAATCTAGGAAGTACTTGATAACGCTTTGGGAGAACGAAAAATGTATTTCAGAAGCTAAACAAAATATTAAACAACAGGAAAATATCGTTACAAACAAAGAAATAAGTACTGAAGTGTTATATAATATCGATCCTCCGAATGGCAGTGAATGCTGGACAGTCCTTTCACAGATGAGGAAGAGACTTGAAGCAACATAAATATGATTCTACAGAAGGATGCTTAGAATACCGTAGACTGAGACAAAAAGAGCGCTTATATGTCGCATCAGAAAGGGAGTTGACAATTCTAAGACACACAATGAGGAAATAAGGCTTGGTAAATTTGACACTCACAAGAAATATTGGGGGCAATAGGGACAAAAGAAATCAGCACATAACCTAACCTAATGAGATTGTGCAAATTGTTAGCAGAACAGGGATTAGGAGAGATAGAGAAAAGACGCAATTTATTACGCGTTACAACAGATAGGAAATTGTGGAGAGCCATAGTTGCCCATGTCCTGAATGGACACGACACAGAAGAAGAGAAGAAGAAGAAGAAGAAGAAACTGCCTTAGACGATTTCGGCAACGGGAAGATTACAGAGATTATAAACGATAATGGTGAAATACTAGAAGACCTTAGTTGATCCCTTATTGTTGCTAGTTTCATCAAACAACAGCTTAATTATCCATATAACTAAGTTTATCATCTAGATTCCGAGGAATACAGAGTATAGCAGAAATAGACCGGAAATGGGACAAGAACAATGTGGCTCTGTAGAAGACACTGGAACAAGAAATGTAATATTTATGATCAGAATGCTATCAAAGCACAAAACAAAAATGCAGAAGCATTTCAATGTTTTATAGACTACACAAACTGCTGGTAAACTGGGTTTATGTAAAAAACAAATTAGAATAAACCACGATATATACTGTTATAATTGTTAATTTGTTTTGAATTTCTAAAATACGTAATGTATAATGTGTATATACGTATTTTATATATGCTCCGGGGGTTGTCATAGCCGGGAGTGGTGAGCTTCCACTGTCAATAATATGTTTCCAGGCATTTGTCTCAAATAGCCTCTGAAAGTCCCGCTCCAAGATGGAGAATGGGCGCAGACGGAAAACTAGTGCCTCATAACCAGCTGCTTGGGTTAAATGCAGGTCGACTGCGTAGAAAGGCAGTTCAAGGAAAACCTTGATTTTAAAACTTTATTGCCTTGCGGTCATATTCAAACACAGAGAAGACTACGGAAGTATACCCACATAGAAAACTCAGGAGTGGAGCCTCGAAGGCAGGTTGTTGTAAACACTGACAACTTTGCGACAACTCCTGCAGCCAAATGTAATGCTCTGTATTCCTTTGAGCTTTGTCCGTACGACTGAGAGCGGGGCCATATAGTTTGGGTAGCACACGGCCTCCAGAAACCATTGTTCAGGTTTACTCCTTGTGTACAGAAAGAAAATGAATTGGGGAAAGATACAAAACTATAACGGGCCTTAAGTGCAAGTATGCGTCTTGTAATAAGATTTATTTAACCTTTATAACGGGGTCATCCTAAGAGAACTATATGTTCTGTCAGGATTTATTAACAATATAAGATAGATGGCACCGTGGGGATGGCAGACATATGAAGAAAACTGCAGGAACTCCTGTTTTTGACAGCAAAAAAAAAAGAAGAAAAAAAAGCGGAAGATACGAGATATGAATTGGAAAGTAGAGAAATTTAAATGTCTGAGAAGTGTTCCAATCTTTTTCTATGTGTCTCGTCCCTTCAGGATGTTGGGGATCATAGCTCTCCACAATTTCCTGTTCTTTGTCGCTCTTAATATTTTTTTTGTTATTTCTCCTAAACCTTATTCCGCCATCCTTTTACTCAAGCTCATTTTTCTTCTATATCCTGTATCCCGTCAGGGCGTAGGTGATCATGGCTCTCCACAATTTCCTGTCCATTGTAGCTCTTAATAAATTTTGTCATTTTTTTAAATTCTCCTAATCTTTTTTCTGCCATCCATTTACTCAAGATCATTCTATTTTCATGTGCTGTATCCCTTCATGACGTAGGCGATCATGGCTCTCCACAATTTCCCGACCTTTGTAGCTGTTAATAAATTTCGTCTTTTTGCTGTTTCTCCTAAACCCTGTTTCGTCATCCATTTACTCACGCTCACTTGTTTTCCCCTGTATTTCTTGCCTCCTGCGATTATCGGATTTTCCAAGCCCTCTTTCCTTATCATGTTCCCTAAAAATTTCAACTGTCTCTTTCTGGTGTTAAGTTACCTTTTTGCTTCCATTTTCTCTAAAACTTTGTTCGGTCGTTGGTATCCTCAGCATCCTACTGTAGAACCACAGTTTTGCTGCCCCAAGTCTCCTCTTCCTCTGTGGCGCGATTGTCCAGTATTCACTTCCATATAGAAGAATTGACGTAGTATTTCAACACTCTTTTCATTGTTTCTAACGATTTTTTTCCCTTTTTTTAATAAAGGGTGTTTCATTAAGACGGATCAAAGTGAGCAGTAAATAAACCATAGTTATTGGTGAAAATGTATTTATTTCTCTATTGGATCATGTTATTTAAGTCATGGCAATTATGTGTGAAAAATAATATCGCCTAAATGTCCGCCAAGGCTTCGGCGGCACGCTTCCACTCGATGGTCAAAATTTTTGATGATGTCTCTGCATAGTTGCTCCTTGATCTCACCAATATGTCTTATTATCCCATCTTTCAGCTGTTGAATTGTTGTTGGCATGTTGGTATAGACCTTACTTTTGGGATGGCCCCCAGAAGAAGAAATCCAATGGCGTCAAGTCGAACGATCGTTGTGGCCAATTGACTTCGCTGTTTCGAGAAATGATGCTACTTGGGGAATTCTCATTTAATTTCTGTTTGAACGTTCATTTTAGTGATAGGCTTCGATAACTTTAACACGTTGTTTGATTGTTAATCTTTCCATGGATGAAATTGCCAACGACGTAAGTTGTTAAATCTGAAAGAAAAAGAAAAAAAAATAATTAGACGTTTAAACATAATTCACATTTAAAATCGTCCCACTTACTGTAACACATTTTACTTTGCTTAGCTTTTGGAAGGCTTTTTTTTTTCTTTATCCCAATTCACCTTCGGATTTTAGCGTCGCACTTTTGGTCCTCTTAAAATACTTCCTAGATTTTTTATAATTTGTTCTAGCTTGATTTTATTAGGTTGGTGCAAAAATAATGACGTAATAATGTCGTTTTTTGACGTTAAAAAATACGTCAAAAAACGACATTATTACGTCATTATTTTTGCACCAGCCTAATAGTATCTCCAATTTGTAATTTGTACGTTAGGTTGCTCCTTTTGCTAACAACCGTGGATTCCATCTTTTTGCAGTTGAGGTTTAGTCCTTTCTTCTAACATTCCTTCACTATTGTCATCGGCATATCTTACGTTATTAAGATTGTGGCCGCCAGTAATGAATCCTGGTAGAGCTTTTAATTCTCTCAAAAACGCCTGACTGTAAAGGATGACTAAATCAGGTGAGAAGACACATTCTTGTCTTACTCCTTTTTAGATAACAGAAAATCCGAGAACGCATTGGAATAGCGAAAGATGCCTTCCAAAAGCTAAGCAAAGTATTGAGATATGAAAATATTCTGAGAAACTAAGTAAAGTGTGGAACTGCTATGTAATATCAATTCTTCTATGTGACAAATTTAATTCGAATTAGACAAGAGGTTCTTTAGCGCGGGCCTTCTTTTTACGGCATTTTAAATAGTAATTCCATTCTATTATATTCCAAATATTATGTGTATGAAAAATAATAAACATTTATGATACATTATAACAACATTACTAAATAAATGTAAATATAACACAATATATATTTATACAATTCACTTCACTACATTAGAACATTTTTTATAAACAAATATCTCGGATATTTGGCAACTACTTGATCGGAGACGTGTCTATGTTGATGTTTCATTGTAAAATGTAATATGTATCATTAAAAATTGAGACAGATGACCGGATATCCAACAAATAAATATGTGCATGCTGGTTTGCCGCCGTTACGTATTTTGGAATAAATCTGACGAAGAAACAAGTATGTACAATGAAAAATATAAATATTTTGAAAAATTACCTTGAAAAAATTTAGTAGTTTTAATCAGGCAGCACTAGTTTTAAGTAGACAGTGCTTGTTTGAAGTGGACTATACCTGCTTTAAACTATTACACTAAATGTCCACACAATGTATTGACTATCGACTATTGATTAGTTACCAAATATTTTCAATATCCGCCCTGATTTGACCTTTCATTGAAGCATATTGTGGCCCTAATTTCATTTCCGGCTAGGTCACAATTTATTTATTTTTATTTATTTATTTTTTTTTTGCTAAAGTCTTAAAAAATAATGTTATGGGACTTTGCCCATAATAACATAATGGACTATTCCATACGTAATAAATACTGCGCCTCAAGAGGAACCAGGGATTTCAGTCCGAAGTCGGGCGACGGGCTGACCGGCTGATCGGTTGAACTCTCTGCCTTCGGGTGGGGAGGAACCCGAACGAGGCTACGCCGAAGGGCGGAGTCTCTTTCGGGGAGGTAAACCGACCCTGAACCCGTTTATACGTGTTCAAAGAGCATATTTTTGGCCGAGCCCACGGGCTCGGAGATCCCACGTTAAACCGGCCTTGTGCCACATGATGCCCTCGTGGGGGGGTGACTAAATAGCGTTCAGCCCGAACTCGGGCGACCGGCTGATCAGCTGATCGGTTGAACTCTCTGCCTTTGTTGTGGGGAGGAACCGGAACGAGGCTACGCCGAAGGGCGGAGTCTCTTTCGGGGAGGTAAACCGACCCTGAAACCGTTTATTCGGGTTCAAAGGGTATATTTTTGCCCGAGCCTACGGGCTCGTAAACCCCACGTTAAACCGGCCTTCTGACACATGATGCCCTCGTGGGGAGGGGGGGTGACTAAATACCGTTCAGTCCGAAATCGGCGAATCGGCTGATCGGTTGAACTCTCTCTGCCTTCGGGCGGGGAGGAACCCGAACAAGGCTACGCTGAAGGGCGGAGTCTCTTTCGGGGAGGTAAACCGACCCTGAACCCATTTATGCAGGTTCAAAGGGTATATTTTGGCCGAGCCTCCGGGCTCGGAGATCCCACGTTAAACCGGCCTTGTGCCACATGATGCCCTCGTGGTGGGGTGACTAAATACCTCTGTAGTGAGGTCCGACAGGAGTCTGTCAATTAGTCAGTCAGTCAGAGCGAGTCAGTCAGTCAGTCGAGTCAGAGGCAGTCCAAAACAGAGTCGTCTTCAGACAATTGCTACTAAACCTGATTGTTCATACTAACAATTCTACTTCTCTGTTTGTAATATATCCGTGTTATTCCATATCCGTGTTCGAGTTCTTCTTTATTGGTTCTACCTTGGACTATCACCGTAGTACAAGGAACCGGACCATAACACATAATAGAATTTTACAAAATGAATAATAACATTTTAAATGTTATAAAAAAAAAAAGAAGTTTTATGAAAATTTCTTCTTTCTCCCTAACTTTAATATTGTCTATTGTAAGTAATAATAACACCGGTCGACATTTTTTCGACACAAATGTTGTTGGGCAATGGACACATGTTCCTGGACTATTTTTTCACGCTGAACCTGAAAATCATGGCCATTTTGCTCCATCACATCACATTTTCTTAAACAATGAAACTCATCCTCTCAGCCTCAAAGAAAAATCCATGTCGTAAAAGAAAATCCCAGAATAATTTTTTTCCAGCTGAAGTCAATTCAAAATTCCTCTTCGTTATTCCTTTGACTGCAAATTATTATCCTTTTACTCTCTATTCTTCTTCTTCTTCTTCTTCTTCTTCTTCATCTCTCTCTCTCTCTCTCGCTCTCTCATTTTACCTTTTCTTTCTCTTTTTACTGTCATTCCCTCTTTCTTCTTTACTTTCTTTCTTTTGAATATTTATCTCTATTCTTCAACGCTCTCTTCATTTACTTTTTCTTTCTCTTTCTCTTTTTATTTTCTTAACCTCTCTCTTTTTCTCTTTGTATTTTCTTTCTTCTTCATCATCTCTTTCCCTTCCTCTCCTTTTACTTTTTCTTTCTCTTTTTACTCCCTATTCTTCTCTCTCTTTCCTATCAAGTTTTCTCTCTCTTCTATATCTCTCCTTTTACTTTTTCTTTCTCTTTTTATTCTCTTTCCCTCTCTCTTCTTCACTTTCTTATCTTTGATTTTTTTTTCTCTTCTTCATCTCTCCTTTTACTTTTTTCTATCTCTTTTTACTCTCTATTCTTCTCTCTTCTTCTCCCTCTTTTCTTTCAAGTTTCCTCTCTTCTTCATCTCTCTCGCCCCCCTTTTACCTTTTCTTTCTCTTTTTACTCTCTTTCCCTCTCTCTTCTTCTCTTTGACTTTTTTTCCCATTTCGCTCCCTTTTCCAACCATTGAAAACCTGATGGAAAAAGGAATAAAAGTTCGATTCCCTTCAGGAAGATAGATTTATAGAATGCGACAGAAATACCACCCACTTATAGACCCCATAAATACCACCCACTTATAATCCCCATAAATACCACACACTTATAGCCCACCCTGAAATACCATCCATTTATAGCCCCCAGAAATACCACCCAATTATAACCTCCAGAAATACCACCCACTTATAGACCCCCCAGAAATACCACCTACTTATACACCCCCGAAATACCACCCACTTATAGCCCCCGGATATACCTCCCACATAATGGTAATCCATTAGCTAAATGAAGGCACAGTTGCCGCTTATCTCTTACCATTCTTTGAGGGGTATTTCAGGGAGGTATATGTAGGAGCTATTTTTGCCGCACCCTGTATATATAATCCTTTAAATTTCACCCTTCCAAAAGGAAGCTCCTTGTCAATTATTCGCAAATGTCTCCAGATAGATCAGCGTTTTTTTGTTTTTTTTATTCTGAATATCATCTGCCATAAGTGATTTTTCCACTTCATCTTAGCTAAAGTTCTTTATTCTTTTGAATTTAAACGGACGTCTACTCCCCTCCATGAATATATTTAGACGCGAATAATGAAGAAATCAAAGAAAATCTTTCCATGTGTTATTTTGTTTCGTATCCGACTACCGATCATGGCTTTCCACAGCTTCCTATTCATTGTAGCTCTTGGCAAATTTTGGCATTTTACTATCCTTCCTAAACCCTTTTCTTTCATTATTTTTGAGTTCAACTATCAAGAAGAGAAGAATCTGTGACATGCCGTCAAGAAGATCCGTCTCCCTCAGGCGTATCCACCAGCTTAACTCTTCCGTGACTTCAGCAGGAGTAGGCTGAGTCATCTCCGCCACAAGCAGACCCAAAGAGAATAAGGAGAGTAGAGGACGATCCCAATACTCGGATTCGAGCGGGTGCCCACGACGAGGTTAAATCATTTCCCATCAATTCAAACTTCTAGGCCTTGATTTTGATCTATCCAATTCGTAGCTAGCATTTTCTCTTACTTGAAAAGCAAGTATTCTGTTTTCTTACAATTAAAGGTTAGTTTTTCTTCCTGCCTTCTTTAGGATTTACTGCAGTTTGCTTTCTATGTCTGCCAGCAACACAATGTCATCTGGGTACCTTGTGTTGTCAAGACTGTACTCACCAACAATGTATTCTGGATTTCTACTTTTCTTAGAATTGCCTCGCTTTAAAGGTTTGTTTGGACAAATCAAGGGTTGTTTATCATCTGGGAAGATCGACAGTTCAACACACCTGTCAGAATTTTCAGCCAGGTCACACGAGTGTGTTGCCTGCAGATAGATATTAAGGGTGGAGAATATAGGGAAGTGGATGTTACAGGATATTAAAATGTAAATATCAACATAGAAGTGATTTTTTTATGATTCTCAAAGAAAATAACGTTAAATATATTTATTTAAAATTCCTGTTTCCATTCAAATTGCTGACATCTATTGCATAAATCTCAAAGTGATTCCGTTTGAAAACTCGTAAATATTTAAAATTTCAAATATTTTTTCTCCGACTTCATATTGAAAGTGACTGAAAACCAAGCCTTCTGAGTGAAATTGGAGAGACGAAACGATTCAGAATCCGTCAATAGTTAAGCGAGCATAAATTGACAAGTCATCATGGCCGAGATTTTGAGTCTATTTGCCTTGTTCAATCTGTTATTCAGATTATACGCTCTCTCCGAGAAAATGTGACTAAACATAGTTACAGTCCGTATAGCTGCAGTATAAACGACAGGCTGGCTCTCCGTGTTTCGAACAAAAATAAGTGTGCCTGATCATTCACCTGCATCAGCGATTGTCTATCCGACTTAACCTTCAGGCGTTATCTATGCTCCGTATCCACCCCTATCCTCAGTTCATACTTTCGACTTTATAGTTTTTACCTCTCACCTCATTCAGTAATCCTCTAGCATGGGTGGCTCTTCAGCCTTATAATGGGTAAATGTTTGTAAAAAGAATGTCTCGAACGAATCCTGGTTTAAAGATTTCCTCGGTTATATGAATTGGTCTTCAAATTTTTTTCAACTCATTTTTTTTATTAGGGTACCCCAGGCGTCAAGAATTAACGTTTTCATCCTGGTTAAGGTGCCACTCGGAAGAGGGATCTTTGAAGCTTAGCGTATCAACTGTGAACGGATACAATGAATTGGTAACTACAGAACAAGTTATTATTTTAAATAGCTCCGTCGTTCACTGGGGCAAATGATGGCTTGTTAAATTGTTCAACGCCACCAAAGCTAAACTTCCCACCATTAATCATCTGCGAGACCCCTCTCTGCATTCCATCAGCACGGCTTATGCTAACCTCCAGGAAGGTGACCCCTCTTCTAGGGATAACGTTATCAACTGACGTAGAAAAACTATATTGAATCCACTGCTAGGCTAGCTGATAAGAAAGTCGGTTCATTGTGTCGTGCGAGATAATTTTTCTCCCCAGAATCTATCTTGCACATCTGTAAGTCTACCATTCACCTATGATTGGAATATTACTGCTAAATATGGCCCGCTGCCCCTGTTATTTACCTTGAGCTCCTTGATAAAATCCAAAGAAGAATCACCAATATTATCGGTCCTGATCTGGCATCTCGGCTTCAATCACTTTCGCACCGCCGTAAGGTTGCCTCTCTATGCCTTTTCTATAAATATTTTCATGGTAATTGTTCGGATGAGCTTTTCGCTTTGTACGAGGACTTTATGAATTCAAGCGAAGTACTAGTCTTATCAATTTACAGTTGAGCTGGCTAGATATAGCCGTAAGTTCTATGCTAACAGTTTCTTTTCCCGCACTTCTCGCTTGTGGAACTCCTTTCCGGCTGCAAGGACTTAAATTCAATGTCAATCTCTGTCGACTTTCCTCCTGTTTGCTCATTATTAATGCTTCTGTTCCTAATCCTTCTTCGCCCTCTAACCCCTTGTGTCTTAGTGGCTTTACCGCCTTGTATAAGGTGATACCGATTTAAAAAAATAGTTTTAGACCTACATATTGATGCCATATATGGCGTTCATCCCGTCCCAAACTGTCTAAAATGTCAATTGTATACAACAGCTCATTGATTAAAATGGCTTCGAGCGAGTGAACCCCATAGAGGATCATTTCAATTTACCCTAACGAAACCAGGGTACTGATGACAAGTGGCTCTATGCTGCTGATGACATAAATACTCAGAGTTGGGATAAGAATGAACTTAAACAAAAATCAATATCCTCTACCAATTGCTTGGTTTGGTTTGGTTTGGTTTGGTTTGGCATATCAACACCTCAATGGGTTATGTAATACTGACAATTTTTATTGTTAGTAATATTTTCTTTTTTTCCAAAAATGTTTTGCTCAAAATAATCTTTTTTTACAAAAAAAGTATTTCTGTTATTAATACTTATTTTTACACTTTCATAGTGTTTTGACCCCAGTTTAACTATTTGCCCATAGCTGGGACCCTGACAAGTTCTACCACCCCGGGTCAAGGTGGAACTGGGAACAGCAGTAATTAAGAGTTGCTTCCCCGCTCCTCAAAACCTCCTGATCAGAGGCCTTGCTGTCGGATGTAGTTTATGGTCTTAACCAGGACGCGGGTGTAGTTTATCGTCTTACCCAGGACGGTTTACCAATCGCTCCAAGACTAATAATATTTTTATTTAAATGTTTCACAAACATTTTTGAATAAAAATATTTTTTTTTCATATTTTTATTTTTATTTTTCCACTTTTTCATGCTTTTTTCCCCTAAAATTGTTCTTAGTATATAAAAAAATGATATATCGTTCTCCCATATTTCTTTATAAAAATTTAAATAATAAATCTGCATAAACACATAAAAAATAATTACTGTATTATAGTCAGAACATATATTTATATAATCTTGTAAATATAAAATTAATCTTGTCGAAGGGGTATACCCTAATAGCGGTGTCAAATGAAAAACCGTCCCTTTTGAACGTCCGTAGGTCAAACCCTTGGATAAACGGCAAAAGTGGTGCTTTGTTATTTGTTGGATAAGTTTCTTAATATGGGTCGTCCGGAAAGTTTATGCCGATTTTTAGTTTTTCATGTCCCAACGCGTTGGAACGCGTCAAATTTATCGACAGATATACGCTTCCATTCCCGATTAGAGCACACTTCAAACTATCTCTCGAGAAAGAAAGAAATTTTAAAATTACTTAATTCGTGTCAATTTTGAACCCCTATGAAAACGGAAGATAATAAGGTTCATTTTAGAAATTGCTTTTTATTTACCGTCAAGGCAAAAATACCTCGCAAGCAACAACAAAAAAAGGAGAAAGATATGTTCTGTGTACAGTGAAGGTTTTTTAGCTAATAGAACTGTATTGGTCCGCTTCGAGTTGCTTCTTGTAGCCTTATTGAAGAAGAATGATTAGGTAGACCTCTTCCTCCACTACAGATGACGACCAAATCAAGATATCGATTGAGAATAACCCGCATTACACAACGCGAAATTGTTATAAAAACTATATTTATCAAAATCTGCCATCCATGAGCTCTTATTGAAGCTTGAGAACTCAAATTGCTACGATGTTTGGTTACCACATGGTTTGAATGAAAAAAATGGATTGCATTTCATCTGCGATTTTCTGTATAAACACAATGAAAATACCCGCTATTTTAAGCAAATTGTGACGGGTGATGAGAAATGGATCGTTTACAACAATGTTAAGCGAAAAAGATCCTGGCGTAATCGACATGAACCAACTTTAACCACCTTAAAAGCAGGTCTTCATCCTAAGCATGCTGTGCATATGATGGGATTGGAAAGGAATCCTGTACTATGAGGTTCTACCAAGTAACCAGTCAATTGATTTTGAAAAGTACTGCTGGCAAATGGAAGAATTAAAGGCAGCAATTCAAGAAAGAAAAAAAAAACGCCCAGAATTGGCGAAGAGAAAAGGTGTTGTTTTCTATCAGGATAGTGACAGACCTCACGTCTATTTGGCGACCAGGCAAAAATTGTTGCGGCTTGGTTGGAATATGTTACCCCATCCGCCATATTCACCAGACATTGCTCCTTTAGATTTTCATTTATTCAAGACCTTGCAAAATAATCTCAATGGTAAAAGAAAAATTCGGAGATGACATTAAAAACCACCGTAATGAGTTCTTTGACGAGAAACCACCGGAATACCAGGAAGATGTACACTTTAAGTTGAAGGGAAAATCGAAAAAGGTTTTGCAAAAAATGGGTCATATTGAGTTGGATAAATATTTAATGAAATAATTGCGTTTCGTGTGTTAATTTCCATTAAAAATCGACATGGATTTTCCGGATAACCCAATACTTTGGTTTTGGGGATGGGGCCAAAAATGAAATATTGATAACACATTTGGACCGGAGCTGCAAAATCCTCACTTTCCAGCCGAGTTCAAAAAGCCTGCCTGGTCTTGTGGGTGATGATTTTTCCTCTATCTTCCGACTCCTTTCCTGCCGACAGAAGGTTTCTAGCCTCTCACGATTCTACCCTGACGAGATTCCTTGCTTCCACCACTTCAGACTTTCACAGCTAGAACCCGCCAAGCTATGTAGACACATCCTCATCTTTTTCATATTCCCTTTTCGTTCTCAGAACTGATGTAATGAAGGAATAACAGCCTGAAGAGAAGGGTTGCTTTAACGTTCGTTACAAACTTAACTCTTTTCAAGTTGAGGGTTAACGGTTCGACTTTCATTGTCGCTTTTTCCGTCCTCTGTGAAAACGCTTTCCAAAGAATGGAAAAACGCTGAAGTCATGACCTTGCAGAAAGCTAAACGGTAACAAAAAGAAGAGTTATACGCAGAATCAGAAAATGACAACTGGAATTTCTTGGAAAACATGAGGAAAATGGGCTTGAAAAACTTAACTCTCACAGGGCATATCGAGGACAAGAAAGATAGTTGGGTGCAGCGGCTACAGATGATGATCTTGTGGAAATGGATAGCTAAACAGTTTGCAGGAGGCATGACAAATGTAGAAACGTTGCTGTGGGACACGAAGGATAAGAATTTAGGGAGGACCATAATCGCCAGCGTATAGAAGCGACATGACACATAAAAAAGGAGGGTGTCTGGTTGTAATCAAGAGTAGAATGTAAACAGTCATTTTGTTAATTAAAACTTGGCTGTGGAGGACAAGAAACGGACGCAGGACTTTCTCAAGTGGATTAGAGTAATACTATCACAACCAGCTGGAATTGAACCAGGCCATTCGATTCTAATTTCCACTGTGTTAAACATTCGGCCGTAACCATCTCATATTTACCGATGTCAAATAAAATACATCAACTTGTCTATACGATGAATAGAGGAATAAATATGATAATACAAAGTTTCTGAGAGTTTTAGCTTCGGTGAAAGACATCTAGTCACAGTAGTAAACAATGCTGTTTACAAAGAATATATATATATATATATATATATATATATATATATATATATGTATGTATGTATGTATGTATGTATGTATGTATGTGTATGCTGTGATTCAAACAGAAAGGTCAAGCGTGTACTTCTGCGTCCGCACTTGCCCTGATCGTTCTGAGGTGTTCGTGCGGAAATATATGCTGAAGAACGTATTCTCAAACATTTATACTCACGTGTATGCGCATGCGTGGCTCATGGTTGAACCAACACGAAAGAAAACGTAAGCAATTCAAAATACGTATGCACAGAAAATATGTCTTATAACGAGGAAACAGAACTCTTCCTAACTTTCTTCTTTTTTTTTTTTTTGTACCTATTTGTCTATCTATCAGGTATGTACGTTCATACCTCTTTATTTATCTATTTACAGGGTGGGGGAAACAAAACTAGCAGTTAAACCAAAATGTCCTACCAAGCACTACCCCAGAATGATATAAAACCAAATACAGAACAAAGTATACTATCAGATCTCATCGCATTAGTATTTTTTTTTTTTCAGAAATATCGTGAAATATATATCATGCGTATATTTGCTTCGTTAAAAATATTTTGGGAGTGACTTCCACACCCGTTTCACACTTTCTGATGATATGTCATCCCAATTCAAGAAACGTAAGCTTTCCGGCATCGACTGCCAGCGGATTTATTCTTATCTATTGCTTATTTTTTTATGCACTTATATTTAGGAGTGGGGGCTCGTGCCTAACGCCTCCTGGCATGTCCTATCTTAACAAGAGCCAGATCAGGCCAAAAAATGAAGTATTGCTAACACATCTGAACCGGAACTGCCAAATTCTCACTTTCCAGCCAAGTTCAAAAGAGCGTACCTGGCCTTGTGGGTGATGAGTCTTTATTTTTTCTGACACCTTTCAACCCGTTTCCTACCGACAGAATGTGTCTAGCCTCTCACGATTCTACCCTTATTTTTATGCTAGATATTCGGGCTGACTAGATTCCCTTCGTTCTACCCGTTCAGACCTTCACAGCTAGAACACGCAAGCCATGTACACTTATCATCATCATCATCATATTCCCTGGCAAGAGAATAATTTTCACTCAGGCAGTTTCGTCCCCAGAACTGATGAAATGAGGGAATAGCCACACAAGGGTAAGGGGTACTTTCACGTTCGCTACAATCTTAACTCTTTCAAAACTTTACCTAGCATATATATCTTCATAAAATGCAACCCTTGCTTCCCCCTATACGTCCTTATGACATTCCATCAGTAGCACTCTAACTTGAGGGGCACTTGTGCATGATATCGAGTGAATAAATGGTGCCTCTGTGTCGTCTTCTAAACAGTATTTTTCTCAATGCCTCTATCAATCGATTTATCTGTCTGTATGCTTATATAACTTACGCACACACACACACACACACACACATATATATATATATATATATATATATATATATATATATATATATATATATATATATATATATATATACTTATAATATTATCATATTATTTAAAAATATGTATTCATCGTGACACAGAAATTACCATGTTTCGGAACTAAAAACTAAACTTTACATTAAACTTAAAATGAAAGTTTTTGTTCCATTTTCAAGCGATGTTGAAAAACTTTCGAAAAAAATGAGTTACTTTTTTTAAGATAAATAGGAGTGGGAAAAGCATTACAAAATTCAAAATTGGGTGTTGCCTTTTTTGACGAATCGGGATATTCAAGTCTAATTTGAGATGGCTAAGAGTAAATATATGTTATGGGTTAATTGCGGGTTTACAATTTCTGCCTGTCGATACTGGCTTCCTTATATGAGGACGTGTCATCCCTGTCTGTTTTTAAGAGCATACATAAGATAGACTACTATACATTTTTATTTATTTATTTTTATTTTTATTTTTATAGAATACATTGGGATTGTCTTAAAGAGACTTCAAATATAATTAAGTCGTATTTTATATATTTATATTTTTATTTATAAAGATCTAAAATACTATATTTATTATATTTATTAGTATACTAGATACGGTATTGTTAAAATTAAGATTTTAAAATTTAGGAATTTAATTACACATTTTTCACTTTCTTATTTCTGATCAAATAATAGATATATAATTATGAATTTTTAATTAATTATATTTTAAAGTAAACATAATGCAAAAACAGCTATTTCTTTTCTTTGATTTCATAAATCTTTATTTTTTAGAAACTTAATAATATATAACTTTTCATGTAGGAACAAAGGACATGGGTCATTTAAAGACCTTGAAGTTCTTGTTTTTTTTAATAATTTCCATTTTACTGTGCGTGTTTTATTTGTTTCTTTTAAATGCCAAAAATATTGGATAGGCATACTTGGTTACGATACATGTTATTTTTGAAGGAAGACAGATGCCGGCTCCACCTTAATTTAAAATTATTTTTAGTGCTACCGATATAATTTTTTCTAACATTAGGATTCTCAATACATGATGCAGTGCATTGGTAAACTATACATTCTTTGAGACATTTATTATTCAATGGGCAATTTATCGGATTCCTACAGTTAGATAATTTTTCTTTACTATTATTTATTCTTATTTCTGGATCACTATTTTTTTTTTATTCTGATTTAAGTATTTATTTAAAATCTTATTGTGTTTTTATATATTTTTCTAAATTATCAGTATAACTATAAAATAATTTTAAGGCATATATACATATACATATATATAATTTCTGGCCTAAAATAATCAGCAAGGTGTTGATAAACCGTAAAAGACAAATCAGTCAGTCAATCCTGGAAAGAATAATGACGGATGCATTTGAAAACCAGATATTTATTGTTAAGATTACGCCCACCACGTAGGCTTCTCTTGGGATAGCGTTGCATTGGTTTGGTTTGTTTTATGGTTTATCAACCTCAATGGGTTATTCAATGTTGACATTTTTATTGCGGGTAATATTTTTTCCAAAAAAGTATTGCTGGTAATAATTTGTTCTTATTGCTGGTAATACTTTTTACAAAAATATATTGCTGGTATTAAAACCTATTTTTACACGCTTTTACCCAGTTTATGGGTTAACTATTTGCCCATAGCTGGGACCCTAACAGGTATTGCTACTCCGGGTCAGGGTGGACCTGGGAACACCAGCAATTAAGAGGAGGTTCCACGCTCCTCATTCCTTCATTCATTCATTCATTCATTATATATTTCATTTTTTTCCGTTTCTTTGTCTTCATCTTTCTGTCTTTTATTGTACTTTTCAAGTCTCTTTCTTTTTCTTTCTTTCTGTCTTTCTTCTAACGAGTTTTTTCCTTCTTTTCTTTCCTTCCGTTTCCTTCTTTTTTCTTACGTCACTTCTGTTTTGAGGCCTGATGTAGTTTAGCGTCTTCCCCAGGACGCGGATGTAGTTTATCGTCATAGCCAGAAGTATAGTGTTACTGTAGAAGCTGAATTAATCTGGAGAGAAGACACGTCCTTGTCTGACAGTTCTTTCTGTTTTTGTATGGCTACTCTATTATTGTTCCTAGTATAAATTTTGGATTTCTTTTTTCTTTTTATGTGCCGTGTACTTTCTGAACGTAGCCGATCATGGCTCTCCACTTCATCCTATCCATTGTAGCTCTCAATAGGTTTCGTCCCTCTGCCACATCCCCTTAACCACGTTCTCTCATTCACATGCCTAAGCCCATCAGTTATGTCATGCTTTACTTTCTCTTGTCTCTCTTTCCCTTTATTTGACCTTTATGTGTCGTGTCTCTTTAGGACGTAGGCGATCATGGCTCTCCACTTCCTCCTATCTCTTGTGGCTCTCAATAAGTTTCGTCCTCCTACCACTTCCCCAGATCATGTTCTGTCATGCACTTGCTTAAACCAGGTATGTCATACGTTGCTTTCCCTTGTCTCTATTTCCCTCTATTCGACCTGTGAGTATCAAATTCTCCAGGCCCTCCTTTCTCATTACGTGTCCCAGAAATTTCAGCTGCCTCTTCCTGATGTTAAGTATAAGCCTCCTCCTTGTTTGCATTCTCTCCAAGACCTCATCGTTGCTCACACTATCGGTCCATGATATTTACATGGCTAATTTACTACTACTACTACTACTAATAATAATAATAATAATAATAATAATAATAATAATAAGACCTTGAAATAGAAATAACGAAAATGTGGCATATGGGAACATCAACAATCCCTGTTGTAGTTGGAGCCCTAGGACTGGTTGGAAAAAATTGCAGTAGACTAATTGAAGGGATTCCTGGAAGTCCATGCCTCAAGGAGATACAAAAAATTGTTCTGACAAGTACAGCTCACACGTTAAGAAGGGCTTTATCTATGTAATTTCTTTTTTCTTTTTTTTCTTTATTTTTTTGTCAGTGGAAAGTGTCATGATGCCATTTGTAACCTTAGGTTCCTGGGCGGGACCCGGAAAGAAATGTGTAAACGCCAGAAAGATGATAATAATAATAATAATAATAATAATAATAATAATAATAATAACAATAATAATAAAACTCAGATCGTAGCAGTAATATTAAACTGAATGTCATAAATATTTGTAGCTGGTGTTAGTTGTCCAAACACATCCAGCCACACCTACGTGGACAGAGAAAAGAGAATTTAACTGACTGTATATAAAAATTTAACCAAGAAAGAATGACAATGACTAAAGCCAATATATTTATTCTTGTTACTTCGGAAAATATGTTTAGTCTCGACAAATGGGTGTGAATAGGGGCGGTTATGATGGCTGCACTATCTTGTTGACGACATCATAGACGGCTAAAAGTTGCGGCCCCCAAAGACTGTCAAATACATAGTAATGTGTGACGGACGTCCGGCCTGTTGTGGGAATTCTCAGAGCCAATTTATCCCTAGTAATGCTGAAGGTAAGAGATATTATATTCGTCCATCACATTTTTTTTTCTTTCTCTCATTCTCTTTAGTCTTTTTGATATTAATGTTTCCCTTTTCTCTCTTATTCGATCCCTTATTCTTTCATTCTCTCTTTCTCCTTTACATTTTTCTCACTCTCTTTCTCTTCCTCACTGTCTTTCTTTCTCTCATACTTTCTCCCACTCTCTCTCTTTCTTTGTTTCACGCCCTTTTGCTTTCACACTCTCTTTCTTTCCCTCTCTTTCTCCTTCTGACGTTCTGTCTTTTTCTGAAATTTTTCAGTTCCCCACACGCTTTCGTTCTCTATCTCTCTCTTTTTCTTTCTTATACTCTTTCTTTCTCTCACTCTTTTTTATTTTCTAACTCTCTTTCTTTCTCTCTTTTTCTCTCTTTTTCGTTCTCTCGCTCTCTTTCGCTTTCTCACTCTCTTGTTCTCTTTTTCTCTTTCTCCCCTCACTCATTTTTCTCGTTCTTTCTCCAGCTCTTTCTTTTTCTCTCTCTCTTTCTGCTTCTCACTTTCTTATTATCTTTCTTTCTCGCTCTCTCTTTCTCCTTCTCTCATTCTTTCTTTCTCTCAATCTCTTTTACTTTCTCACTCTCTTTCCATCTCTCGCTCTCTTTCTCTCTCTCTCTTACTCTCTTTTGCTTTCCCACTCTCTTTCTTTCTCTCTTTCTCCTCTCACTCTGTTTTTTCTTACTCTCTTTCGCTTTCTCACTTTCTTTCCTTCTCTCTCACTTTCGTTCTCTTTGTCCCTCCATTTTTTCGCGCCCTCTTTCGCTTTTTCTCTCTCTTTCTTTCTCGTTCTCACTCTCTTTCTTTTTATCATTCTCTTTTCTTTTTATCACTTTCTTTCGCTTTCGCACTCTCTGTTTTTTTCTTTTCTCTCTCTCTTTCTCGTTCTCACTCTCTCCCTCCTTCTCTCTTTCTTTCTCTCACTCTCTTTGGCTTTTCTCAATATCTTTCTTTGTTCTCTCACCCTCTCTTTTTCTCCTTATTCTCTTTCTTTCTCTCCATCTCTTTCGCTATCTCAATATGTTCTCACTGTCGTCTCTGTCGTTTCCGAATAACAAAAAACAAAACCCAATTTTAATCATTATTCGATTCTTTTATTCTACCCCTTGTGTGTTCCTCTTCCTTCTCTATTTCTTTCTCCATTGCCCCCCCCCCTCATTTTCTTACTTCTTTTTCTTCTTTATCTAACACTTCTCTTCTTCCTTCCTCATACTTCTACTCTCTTTCTTTTTTTTCTTCGTTTCTCTGTCACCTTCATTGGGTCCTATTTTGATTTTTCAAGAATTTTTTTAGACATTTTTTTTATTAGGTTGGTGCAAAAATAATGTTTTTTTTCTTCTGAAGTTGAACGTCAAAAAACGACATTATTTTTGCACCAACCTAATATTATAGATTATTAGAATAAATTATAAATATTTCATTTTATTTCTCCTTCATTTCACGAATTCATTCATTTATAATTTATTTATTTCATTTTTTCTTTTAATGTTTTTTGTATTTATCTTTCTGTCTTTTTTTTAAAGAGCTTCATTTTTTTTTCAAATCTATTTCCTTTGCTTTCTTTCTTTCTTTCTTTCTTCCTTCGTTTCTTTCTTTCTTTCTTTCTTATAACGAGTTTTTTTTCTTTCCTTTTTCTTTCCTTTCCTTTCCTTCTATTTTCTTACGTCACCTTATCTTTCTTTTTTTCTAGAGATCCCTTAGTAGTTCTTTTCTTATAAGAATATTCACTTTCTTTCTTTCTTTCTTTCTTTCTTTCTTTCTAATATAGGATGACTAAATCATTCTATTTTCTTTCTTTATTATGACGAGTTTTTTTTTCTTCCTTCTCTTTTATTAGGTCATTTTAACTTTCTTTTTTCTCGCAACTCCTAATTTTTTCTTTACTTATAAGGATATTCTTTCTTCCTTCCTTTCTTTATTTCTTTCTTTCTTTCTTTCTTATACTATAGGATCACCAAATAATTCTATTTTCTTTCTTTCTTTCTTTCTTCCTTTCTTTCTTATACTATAGGATCACCAATTAATTCTATTTTCTTTCTTTCTTTCTTTCTTTCTTTCTTTCTTATACTATAGGATCACCAAATAATTCTATTTTCTTTCTTTCTTTCTTTCTTTCTTTCTTTCTTATACTATAGGATCACCAATTAATTCTATTTTCTTTCTTTCTTTCTTTCTTTCTTTCTTTCTTTCTTATACTATAGGATCACCAAATTATTCTATTTTCTTTCTTTCTTTCTTTCTTTCTTTCTTATACTATAGGATCAACAAATCATTCTATTTTCTTTCCTTCTTTTTTCTTTCTTTCCTTCTTTCTCTCTTATACTATAGGATCACCAAATTATTCTATTTTCTTTCTTTTTTTCTTTCTTATACTATAGGATCAACAAATCATTCTTTTTTCTTTCTTTCTTTCTTTTTTATACTATAGGATCACCAAATCATTCTACTTTCTTGCTATTTTTCTTTCTTTCTTTCTTTTCCTGTCGTTCTAATCTTTCTTGATATTCCATTCTTTGTTATAACGTCTCTTTCTTTCTTTCTTCTTCATATTTATTTTTCACATTTTCACATTGACTTTTTCATATTTCTTTCTCATATTCCCTTTTTTCCTTATAATTTCTTTCTCCGTACATCTCTTTCATTATCTTTCGATCCTCAAATATTCTATTTCTTTTTATAACGACTCTTTTTTTCTTTATTATTTTCATTCCTTCTGTCTTTCTTTTTTCTTTCTTTCTTTATTTGCATCTATCTTTTTCTTTCGTAATTCAGATCTTTAATTTCCTGGGTCTTTCTTAAAACGACACTCTTTCTTTTTGTCTTTATTCATTCGTTCATCTTTCTTTCTTTGTCTCTTTCTTCGCTTATCCCTTTCTTTTCTTTCATTCTTCAAAAATTTCATTTATTTTTACTTTCTCATAAAGACGCTACTTTCTTTCTTATCTTTCTTTCTTTCTTTCTGATAATGTGTCTTTTTTATTTTCTTCCCTTTTCTTTTTTCTCTCGTCTTTCATCGTTCTTTCATATAACGACACTTCTTTCTTTTTTCTTTCTCTCTTTCTTTCTTCGTACAACTCTGTTTTTCTCTCGTTCTTCAAATTTTCGTTTCCTTTTTCTTTCTTGTCGTCTTTCTCTTTTCTTTCTTTCTTTCTTTCTTTCTTTCTTTCTTTCTTTTTTCTTTCTGTCTTTCTTTCTTTATTACGTCTCTTTTTCTTTATGCTTTTTACTATGTCTTTTCATTTTCTTTCTTTTTCCTTTTTCTTTCTTTCTTTTTTCTTTCTTTACCTGTTTCAATTTGTATTTACGTTTCCTGTCTTCTTTCTTTCTTTCTTCCTTCTTTATTTCTTCTTTTTTCTTCTTTCTTTCTTTCTTACGTCTCTTTTCTTTATGTTTTTTTATTACGCCTTTTCATTTTCTTTCTTTATTCTTTCATGAGTTCTTGCTTTCTTTCTTTATTTCTTCCTTTCTTTCTTTCTTTCTTTACCTGTTTCCGATTGTATTTAAGTTTCCTGTTCTCTTTCTTTCTTTGTTTTTTCTTCCTTCTTTCTTCTTTGTTTTTTCTTTCGTCTCTTTTTCTTTATGCTTTTTATTACGTCTTTTCATTTTCTTTCTTTTTTCTTTCTTTCTTTCTTTCTTTACCTGTTTCAATTTGTATTTATGTTTCCTATCCTCTTTGTTTGTTTATTTGTTTGTTTCTTTCTTTCTTTTCTTTCTTTCTTTTTTTCTTTCTTCACTATGGATGCATCTCATGTCGTCAGTCTTTCTTTTAATGTGACCAACAATTAATCAAAACATTGATTTGTTATTTGTTTGTTTTTTTCTTTTTCTTTTTTTTACCGGTGTGATACCGGTTAAAAAAAGGAAGGCAATAAAGTCACTAATAAACAAGGGGTTACTGGGTGTGGAAGAATTAGTAACAAAATATTAATAATGGGCGGGAAAAATAAAAGAGTAACCAGGAGGACAGTACGTGGATGGTGATTGACATTGCATTTACATTTTTGCAGATTAAAGTTGACAGGAGAGCATGGAGCCAGAAGGGAGTTCCACAAGTGAGAAGTGCGAGAAAAGAAACTGTTAGCATAGAATTTACAGCTACATCTAGCCAGCTCCGCTGTGAATTAATGAGATCACGACGTCAGTCCTGTGCTACGCTTAAATTCAAAAAATCTAGGTACCATAGCGAAGAGCTCATCTGAACAATTACGGCGAAAGTAGTTATAAAAAAAGACACAGTGAGGCAACCTTACGTCGATGCGAAAGTGACTGAAGTTGAGCTGCCAGATCAGGACCAGTAATATTGCTGATTCTTCTTTGGATTTTATCAAAGAGCTCAGTGTAAATAGCAGGGGCACCGGGCAATATTTGGCAGCAATATTCTAAGCAAATGGTAGACTGGAAAGAAAAAATGTCTAGTACTACACAATGAGCCAATTTTCTGAACAAACTGACCAATTCAATATAGTCTTTCCACTTCGTGTCAGTTGAGAATATTATCCCGAGAAGGTACAATGAGTCATTTTCCTGGAACTTAGTATCAACCATGTATTTCTACCAATCCATTTTTGTTTGATTTTTTTTTTATCCAGCCAATATTTGAAGCAAAAAAAAACAAAAACAAACCTTTTTATTGTTTGTGTTTTTATCAATTTCTGGTACAATTTCTGTTACGCTACTATTTTGTGCATTTTTCTTTAGATCCAAACAACGTTTATCAAAATCTTTTATTTTCGTTTACAATTTGCTTGTGTTTCTCTCAATCCAGTGTTCAGGTATAAATCTTATATTCGTACGTTTTTTTTTCTGATCCAAGCAAAGCACATTTCATGAAATGTACTATACGTATTGTCTTTTCTGTCAATCATTTCTATGTGTAGAAATTCTGTAGTCCGCTCTGTTCAATCAGCTAACATTTGATCAAAGTATTTTCCCATTTACACAGTTTTTGTATTTCCAAGAAAGCATTATGTTTAAAAGGCAAATTCGCTGTGTAACAAACAAGTGGAAATTGGTTTGCTGAGTAGCTACTGGCTTTTGACATTTGGGAATTCGGCCAAACAACTCATGGGTCTGCAAACATCGGACGAGAATTTGGTTTAGTTTCATTAAATTTT
This sequence comes from Acanthosepion lycidas, assembly GCA_963932145.1. Classification (NCBI taxonomy): domain Eukaryota; kingdom Metazoa; phylum Mollusca; class Cephalopoda; order Sepiida; family Sepiidae; genus Acanthosepion; species Acanthosepion lycidas. The sequence goes on along the minus strand of OZ010602.1, from coordinate 87,560,076 downwards.
CAGTTCGGCTTTCCTTATATACGAAGAGTCGACGGAAAAGTCCATAGGCTAACAAAGATGCTCTCATAGAATGTATCCAAATGAGGTTCATTTTTCACCATACTTCCTTGCGGACCACACGCTTACTCCATAAGTGATTCAGTGCTTGAATCTCGTTATTGAAGAAGCTTTCATCCTGTTGGTCAGAAAAAAGTCGCAGATATGACGTCATTATCACTGATATACTAGGTACCAGCCAACTGTTTTTTTTATGTTGGGGAACAGATGACTAGTGACTTCGGGTATATCGTTACCCATGAAACCAAACCATGAGGATTTGTAACAGTAAACAGAGACGAGAGAAGCCGAGATGAGGCGTAAGTGAGAAGGGAAGTGGACAGTGTAACGGTCGTCTGTCACCCTCTGTGGACACTCGCAGTTCTTCTGACTTTTCGCGGGCAGTGGCCACTGGCTTATAGAGAACATTGTTCATTGTTTTGTCGTCTTTGTCTAATAAAAAGTAATTCATCTACATTCAGTGATCCTCTTTGTCCCAGCTGCTTGTTACGTACTTGTAAAGTCGATTTCACTAATTGATAATTATCAGAGATATTACTGTCCAAATCCAGTTTTGTGAAAAGTTCAGATGAATTTCATTTAATAAGCCGGTTACACAGCGTAAATTTTAAAAGCAGTTTTCATTCTACTCATGTCATGAAATCGTTATCACTAGTAAACGTATATAATGATTAAGTGAAGTTTCGTAGTGACACAGCGTCGAAATTATGGAGCACCCGTAAGTCCTATATGCGGTTTTATCGTTATAGAAATTAAAATTTTATTTTATTTCTTTACTCCTTGTTGTTGATAAATCCTGCAAGGAAGATCTTGTTGGGCGAAATAGCTATTCAAATGGAGTAATTTTGAATTTCTTTCTATGTAATTTATTTCTTTATATATGCCCCGTTATAATAGATTGAGGTTACTTTGGGGATCAGTTTTAGTATTTTATATTATTAGGATTCACTTGGATTATATACCAACGAATTATTAAGTGTATATATATATATATATATATATATATATATATATATATATATATATATATATATATATATAAGGAAGAGGTTATAGTAGTTCCAACGAGAGAAAAGTGTGTATATTAAAAAGAAGAGAGATACCGCTAACGTTTTTAATTGTAATGTGGATTTTTAAAAAAAAATATTATGCTTTATTTTCCATAATTTTACTACACGGGTTTCTGGTCTCGCGACCGTCATCAGGTAAAGGGTGGAGATTTACACATTATTAAAAATAATTCATTTTTTCCTCCTTTATGTTTTTCGATGTTAAATATTCTCGATATGAGACATTCTGTTTAGTAATCCGAATTTCTTTATATATATATATGTATATATATATATATATATATATATATATATATATAAATCACAGTGTGCAATACCTACTTACAAAAGTGATGGAAAAAAAAACTCTAAATTAATTTGGCTAGATATAAAAAAAAAAATTAAATTCACTGTATCCCCCGTTCGGGCGCGTGTGTAGTCGTATCAACAAATTACAAATTTAGTCCGAAGAAGTCCTGAAGGATGAAACGCGTCACAACTAAACTTTTTCCAAACAGAAGAGAGAGAGAGAGTGAGAGAGAGAGAAAGAAAGAGAGAGAGACGGGGAAAGAGAGAAAGAGTGAGGGAGGGAGAGAAAGAGGGAGGGAGAGAGAGAGGAAGAAAGAGAAAGAGAGCGGGAGGGAGATGAAGGAAGGGAGTGAGAGAGAGAGAGAGAGAAGGATTACAGAAAAATTCTCAGCCCGACTCACATGATAAAATAGTATTATAATCTTTAATCATTAAACTAATGATTTCGGATAACCTGCCATAGTTGTATGCACACGCAAACACCACACGCATAGGGACACACGCATACGCACACACGCATATTGTTGTGGCGCAGATGAAGGTCACAAAATCCAAGTGTGTGGATCACTTCCTGGAAAGTTGTGGTCCTCCTTAAATAAATTTACACTATCAACGCTCTCTTCTAACCTCCATTTTCTTTAACCTCCATCCAAACCTTGCAAAGACAAACGGCGATAGGGGATGGATGACGGCTGAAGGTTTCGGTGGATCTGGAAGTTTCTGCCCGTTGGCGGCGAATTTTATCATCGACGCCGTTATAATAAAGAAAGCGATCAACAAAGAAGAAATTAAATTCTTGGATATGAGATGAAGATGACGACGGCAGAAATTTTGGAGTAAAAGAATTCTAATTAATATTTCGATGTAGTGTCCCATATAAACACGTAGAAACAAACAGATAGATAGATAGATAGATAGATAGATAGATAGACAATGAAGAGATTCAATAGATAGATAGATAGATAGATAGATAGATAGATAATGAAGAGATTCAATAGATAGATAGATAGATAGGTAGATAGATAGACAATGAAGTGATTCAATAGATAGATAGATAGATAGATAGATAGATAGATAGATAGATAGATAATGAAGAGATTCAATAGATAGATAGATAGATAGATAGATAGATAATGAAGAGATTCAATAGATAGATAGATAGATA
>OZ010602.1:87537496-87554996 GCA_963932145.1 Acanthosepion lycidas | reverse complement strand
TTTCGCCCCGGCAGAGGTGAACAAAAGCTTAGAGAGTTGAGTTACTAAAGGGAATTACCTGAAACTGAGATATCCATAAAAATTCTGCTACAAAGCCCAAGAGCCACTCAAGGTAGAGCGTTACAGAGTAAGTGACTCAGTTTATCACATGTGAGGAATATAACGGTTAACCCTACACATGAAGTTAAGCTTGTAGTGATCGGGGAAGCATCCTCTTGGGAGTCGGTTCCACAATGCTGCTTTTTCTCACCAAAAGAATACGAAGGGAATGAGAGCGGTTCGCTATAATGGGCGTGACAATGGGAGGGGGGTCTTAACCTTGAAGTTTAGAACTGTTGAAACTAACGAATGTAGCTCGTCTGAGCACTTACCATGGAAATACCGATGGAGCAGCGAGAGTCTTTTCGTCTGGTGGAAAGGGATTGCAGGGTGGAAAATAATGTCACCCACAAGGTCTCACTGTAATTTAGGGAATTACTTTTGAGTTCCTCTGTATCTAATATCCCACAGTTAATAAGGATAATTCCCCGCCCCAATGTGAGCAATATTTAAATTTATTTCACATATCTTCATAAAATAAGTCATTTGCTCATGGAAAATTGGAGATCCCTGATTATGTGTTTCAATTTACTCATGATTAAATATACAGGAAATATAAGTGGATTACAGTAAGTCATAATATATATATATATATATATATATATATATATATATATATATATATATATATATAACATGAATCATTCATACAAAAAGTAGATTAGTAAAGTTAATGATATAAATGGCGAAAAACGTCTTTGCGAACAATTTTAAAGTTGCATTAACCTACGAATCACTTGTTTTTAAAATTGTTCACGAAGGTGTTTTTCGCCATTTATATCATTAACTTTACTAATCTATTTTTTGTATGAATGATTCATTGCAATATAAATTGAACTACACCACATATTTGATTTAAAAGAACTGATCCGACGTGAAAAATTTTGGGATAACAACTGAGACATTACACCTCTTACTGAACTATTTAGTTCATGCCACATGACTGAAAAAAACTACTACAACAAAAAAATTCTCAAATTACCATATTAGTAAAAAAAAGGCATTCTCTTAAATTTTCAAAAAAATTCAACCTTACAGTTGCTACTGAACGCTCCATAAGTTCTTATCCGTTAACAATAACACATTTCTAAAAAAAAAAACATATTTCGATTCGCATTTAATTTTTCGTGTCTGCTATTGCCTGGATTTTACTAAAAACAAAATAATTTCCATGCCTGAGGAAGGTTGAATGTACAGCCGAAAGTACTAGCAGATTAAAAAAAGACCTTATACAATTTGTAGTTATTAAAAAAAAGGATCATAACATCGAGTGATTCATAGGTTAATGCAAAGATGTTTTCTTCCATTTATATCATTAACTTTACTAATCTACTTTTTGTATGAATGATTCACGTAATATAAATTGAACTGCACCAAATATTTGATATATATATATATATATATTTGTCGCTGACGCGTCAGTTTATCATGAGATGAACAAATTACCCACCTACCTCCACCCTCTGACCGTATTTTTCTATTTTGGCTTGGATCTGACTTTTAATTGGTTAATCTAGACATACCCACATGTATATTTTTAATTCTGATTTTATGCATCCATTTAACTTCCAAAAGAGGTAACAATTTGTTTTCAAATTTTTCCAATGCATCCTTTTTTATCACAAATTATCTACCATTGCCTGAGAAAAAAAATTATAGTTCTGTAACATGAATGCTTTTGTGTAGCGATGTGAAATGATTTTACTGTAATAAGAATATTATATATATGATGGAAATCAGGAGGATTTGAGATAATTATAAGTAATTTATCGAGACTAGGAGAAACTTCAAAATCCCTGGACGGCCGTTTCGTCCAATATTTGGGGCTGCATCAGCGGTGCGCATCCACTACCGAGAATTGAAACCCGGACAGCTACATTGACAGGCAAAAGTCATACCAACTGTACCAACGAGTTTCGGTGACGCGGGTTTAGCGAATCAGACTCGATGAATTAATTAATTATAATTATCTCAAATCCGCCTAATTTCTATCACTTGTAGTGATTTTCCAAGCGTAGCTTAGCTGTGGTACAAGGCCGAAAGTATGGGGCACCCAGTGAGGATCGAACTCGTTATTCAGTCGTAATATGTTCTAGCGAGACAAGCTTGCTAACCATTACACCGCCTCGAGGTGCCCAGTGATATTCTAAGCGCTGCTTAGATGTGGTACAAGGCCGGAAGTATGGAGCACCCAGTGAGGATCGAAGTCACTACTCATTCGTAATTGTTCCAGTGAGACAAGCTTGCTAACCATTACACCTTCTGTGATTTTCCAAGTGTAGCTTAGATGTGGCACCCTGTGAGGATCGAACTCACTACACACTACCTCGAGGTGCCCTATTTCTATCACTTGTATATCCTTGCTTGAACCGGCTTCTAATGGTCTGGATGGAGCGGCTTGGGGATAGTAGTCGGGGGCACAGTCCTAAGAGTAAAAGAGAGACTCGGATGATTTCCATCACGGAATATGTGAACGGGCAGCGCTATATCGAGCGTTTGTTCTTAAATGAAGGTAGGCGTGGAGTAATGGTTAACGAGCAAGGCTCATTATTTATCATTACTGTGTTCATATGTTCATCAAGTCTGTTCTACAGTTGGCCTTGTGGCAAACTAGTTGAAAATTAGTGAATAAAATTTTCAATTGAAGGCTGTTTCCTTTTTTTAGAATGATTTTCACCCTGTCCAAAGCCCAAGAGCCACTCGAGGTAGAGCGTTACAGAGTAAGAAGCACAGGTTAGGGCGATATGTAGGGAAGATAACAGTTAAACCTAAACATGAACGGGTTAAAATTTTAGTGATTGGGAAAGCATCCTCTTGGGAGTCGGTTCCACAAAGCAACGATTCGTGGGAAGAAGCTGCTGGAGTGGAATGTGAGCGGTGTTCTATAATATAAGTAAGAAGGCGTGTCTCAGTAGTGAACTGGTCGAACTAAGGAATGTAGTTCATCTAATTACTTTCCATACAAACAGCTATAGAGCAGCAAGAGGCTTGCGTAAAAACAAGGTTGTATAGTTGAAAATAGTTCATCATCCACAAGGACGCGGAAAGGTTAGGGACTCTCTCGAGACTAGAAAGTAAAGACTGGGCAGCCCTACCAATATATGGCAGCGACATTGCATTTTTGACACGGTCTGGTTCTTGTAAAGGTAGAGATTAGCAGGAGGGACCAGCTTAAGAGTATGCTAGAGGGAACCGGCCATTTTGTCCAGGACCTTTAGTGAGGGATGAGTTCGATGAGGTCAGTGAATAGGCGGTTAAGGCACAAGGAATCCCTGAGAGAATACTCTTTCATCGCGAAAGGTAAACATTCAAGGTTTCCTTGCATTGCAAAGCAACTCTCTTGTATTCATATATTCGTTTCATCTCACCAACATCTGTTTGTGACATTTAAAATTTTGTATATATATATATATATATATATATATATATATATATATATATATAACAAAAGGAACACCAATTCTTTTGTATTTATTCATATTGTCCTTTTCCAGATATACTCTAATATATATATATATATATATATATATATATATATATATATATATATATATATATATATATATATATACACACTAAAGGTAACATATCCGTTCGCATATAATCCAAGTGGAGCCTAGTAATATAAAATATTAAAACTGATCCCCAAAAAGAGCTCAATGTATTTATTAATACACGGCAATATATATATATATATATATATATATATATATATATATATATATATATATATATATATATATATATAAACTTTATTTCAATCCTTCATGATCTTCCGAGCCTTAGCTATCATTAATTAATGATGAACATGTCATTTTCTTTATGCTTGATTTAATTACGATTCTTTTGTTAAACTTTGTTAAACTTTGAGACTACTTATACATACTTACTGCTCAAGGTAAAGTCCAGTAGTGTTATAAAAACCTCGGAGAATTCCAGTAAGATATCTTTAATCATTTCTAAGATTTGCTGTTACATGATTTGGACAATTTTGCTGTTACACCCGGTATATGTCTTCTTGACTGGACATTGAAGATGGAAGCCTCGTAAAGTTCCAGTAAGATATCTTTAATCATTTCTGAGATACAACGTTTCAAAACTTACCCTAAAGATGTAGAATTTTGCCGTGACAAGATTTGGATAATTTTGGTGTTACAAACGATATATATATATATATATATATATATATATATATATATATATATATATATATATATATATATAACTATTTATCTAAAAATTATAACATAAATATGTTATAAAATCACTACAAAAGTACCTATTTTGTTTCAACATCTCTGGTGTCTTATCAAGTGATGATGTTGAATGTAAATTGTAGAATAAAGGTTTTAACATGTTCAAATTAATTAACCACCCCCTCGTAAGGGGAAACGTTGTTACATGAGCTGAAATGACCAATCAAAATACAAGTATACGAGAATTCAAAAAACTTGACAACGAAGTAAGGTTATAATAACTATTAAATGCTTTAAAGTTGGGTTTATACTAAAATAGAATTTATTCTAATAAGTATTAAATTGTACGATAAAATTTGAAATTAAAATTAAAAGCTACCCATTTTAAAAAGTATGTATGTATTTGTGTGTGTGTCTGTGAATATATGTGAGTAAATTTTGCAGATATTTGTTAACTATTAATGCATATAACACGTTACACTCTTATATGTGAAAGCCGAGCGAAAAAATATATAGAACAAAAACACAAGAAAGAAATCCATACAATTAATAAGACATTGAATTTTTAAAAGTCACACAGCCTTCAAAAGGGTTTATAATCATTCTGATTGTAAAAGTCACAAAAAATCCTAGCTAAATCATTTTTGCTGGTCGCATTACATCAACGTACATATCCGGCTGTATTCCATACCAGACTGTGTCCAAAACTTCAGGTAATTTCAGGCGTGCAATGCCTTCCTTAGATGAAGAAAAATTATAGAAAATCATAACCTTAAGTTTCTGGTTGAACGACTTTGGAAGATTTCTGAAATGCACGTCAAAGAACAGCAAACATTCAGAACATTTACAAAGGACTCCTGTAAATTCATCGAAAGTTTTGGTAAAGCTATTCACATTTACATAATATATATATATATATATATATATATATATATATATATATATATATATATATATATATATATATATATATGTTTGTATGTATTATACATATATATATATATATATATATATATATATATATATATATATATATATATATAATATATATATATATGTATTATATATATATATATATATATATATATATATATGTATATCTGTGTGTGTGCGTGTGTGTTATAGAATACTATGAGAAAATGGGGAAATGTTTTTAGTGTGACGCGTTTCGATCTTTATGACTCCATCGGACTAAAACTATGTTTACGCTTTTAATTTTAAATTAATTTTTAATTTTTTTTTTTATACGCGTGCACGCAAAAACACGTACACACAGGCGGTGCATATTGTCTGCCAAAATTTCAAGAATATTCAAGCCGGTAGATGCAGTTGGATGGAAAAAAAAAATACTGTTCACTTAAAAACAGAGTTTATACTCGATTAGGAGTATCCATAAAAAAATAACGCTTAAACAAAATAAATTGAAATAACAATATGTCGGATTTAATCCAAGGGTCACAAAATCATATCCATACAACTGAATATGTTATCTCTATCACTGATATTGAGCGCTTTCCACTAAGTACTGCACATACAAAATAATATATATATATATATATATATATATATATATATATATATATATATATGAATTCCCAAGCAGATACAATCCAGGTAGAACTCAATGTCTAGGGCAGAGTAAGACTATAATATAAAAGGCTCAAACACTGATATTCCATGGTTATAATTTATTACATTGGAATCATAATCACTAATCAATCGTAATCTTAATATATATATATATATATATATATATATATATATATATATATATATATATATATATATATATATATATATATATATAAAGAAAGAAAGAAAGAACAGTATATAATATACATACTTATACTTGATGGGAAAATAATTCTACATACTGTAAGGGATTGTAATACATTTAATTGTTCTTAAAAGAAATATAGTATATTATAAATTAAAAATTAAAAGTAAAAATATTTTTCAAATCGTAGTTAAATAAAACGTATTCTAACCTAAACACCCCCAAAAATTCTTTAAATATACAAATAGAAAAAAATGCCGTAAGAATTTTTGCTGTTAACAATAAAATTTTTTAAAAATCCAGACGATATGCATTTAACGGATGTCAGATTTCATTGAAAAATACATCCCTCCCCAAACGTAAGTACTAACTGATACATCAAGATACAGACATAATGAACACGCAGACACCGCTTGTCTGGTTGAAGTGTATTTCTCTGTATCCTTGGAAACGTGAATTATCATTTTTGCTGCGTCTTTAAAACCGAGTAATTTTAAAAGTTACTCCAAAATTTGCTTGAGGATGAAATGGAACTAATGTCTTTAATTTAATTACAAAATTAAATTCGGAGCTTTCAGCTTCCATTTTTGAAACATGGTTAGAGCTGTGTAGCGAAAAAAACATTTTAAATCAATTAATTTATAACATTATATATATATATATATATATATATATATATATATATATATATATATATATATATATATATATATATAATAAGAAAGAATAGTAAGATTTATAATCCAGTGTTCCTAGCAGTTATTTTTACTTAAAAAAAACAGTGCTTGATAAAAAAAAGTAGAGCAAAATATTATAATTATTTTGTTTTAAAAATATTATTTCATCGCGACTCTCAAAACTGAAAATATTTTATAAATTTAATTATAAAAATTTAACTGACAGTGGAATTAGACTATGCATTTTAAGTTTAATTTTTATAATTAAATTTATAAAATTAGTTTCAATTTTGAAACATGGAAATTTTCTTTGTGGCGATGGAATCATATTTTTCAAAAGAATATACTTTTAATATATATATATATATATATATATATATATATATATATATGTATGTATGTATGTATGTATGTATGTACTACACCGTTCAAAATTTGAAGCCAACCTCAGAATTAGCATGAGGTAAACTTGACAGAAGAGTGAAAAAAAAAAAAAAATGAAAACGCTCTTCGAGTCATTGAAAAAAGAATGGAATCAATTATTATATTTTGAGAAAGTTTTGCAGCGAATGCCCAAAATATGTGCTGCAGTAATCAAAGCTAAAGGAGGAAATTTTGAGGAGAGCAAAATTTAATCATAATTATTTTTTTTTCTTTCTGTCATGATAAAATTTCTAATAAAAAAATCATGTTTCACTTTTCTTACTATGTATAATAATTTTCTACGATTCTCCCTGTCTGTCTGCTTCTCTGGCTCTCTTTGTCCCAGTCTTCCTCTCACTATATCTCTGAGTTTGTCAGTTAGTCTGTCTGTCTCTATCTCTCTCTCTCTCTCTCTCCATATATATATATATATATATATATATATATATATATATATATATATATGTGTGTGTGTGTGTGTGTGTGTGTGTGTGTGTGCGTGTGTGTGTGTGTAAAATAATCGGTGTTACCTCAAGCATGCCGACTCCAGAGTTTCGTAAACGTCCCCCCACCCCGGGAATCACTTCGTTCACCGCTCAGGGGTACCAATATTTGACTGTTTATATTTCTTGATTTTTCGTCTGTTTTCCTTTTTATATGCACTATTCATTGCCTGCCTGTCTGTCACTCTCTCTCCCCCTCTCTCTCTCCCTCTCTCTCTCTCTATATATATATATATATATACGTGTGTGTATTCGTGTGTGTGTGTGTGCGTGTGTATGTGAGCATATTATAATTATAATATTACCGGTTTCCTTATAAGGAAACATTTGATATTCATTGACCGAGCAGCCAGTACTAATGTCGATCGAAATTTCTAAATTCTTTCACTTAAAACAATTTTTCATGAAAATATCTTTCTCAATGCCAGTAGCTGTTATCATTCTTTCCCGTAGTGATGGAAGTTTCCTTGCTAACGTTTTCTTTAAGGTAGTATGGAAAGCCATCATTTTGATTATGCCATTATTTTCTCTTCGAGCTTCATGTGATATCTATTTTAGTTGTGGCTATGGTTAAAAGTCTTCACGTGGCTTGTTTATGTTATTTGGCATAGATTCCTTGTTTGTGATTTTGTTGCGTCAGTAAGCAGTACTGGAGAATGGGATAATATAATTTTCTATATGTTAAAACTATCTTAGGCAATTGAATTATAACGAGGGTAAATGTATGTGTAATAACACATTGCCTTTCCTCGATATCAAGCTAACCCGTATTGATAATGACATCAAAATAAGTGTCCATCGTAAATCACCTAATAAAAATGATCTCATAAATGTCTATTCTCACCACCACAACAAAATAAAACCCGGAATAATTATCGGACTCTAAATTCGCTCACAAATACTATCCCTCAATATTTATATGCATAGAAGAAATACATTAAAAATATTTTAAAGCTCCTCCACTACCCTAATTATTTCAATATTCAACGCGAAACAAATGTTTCCTCAAATATTTCAAAATAAAAAAATGAACCATTCAAACAAACCTAATGGAATGAGATACATTACTCTACAAAGCAACTCTATTACAACTACAATTAAAAAGAATTTATCTAAGCTTAACATAAAATTTGTTAAAACTAATTCTAAAACAATAAAAGAAACAAAGAAAAATAGTAATAAGTCAAAAAACTTGATGAGGGAATTTATTCTATCACCTGTAATAACTGCCACAAGGAATACATAGGTGAAACTTCAAGAAATGTAAATAAGAGATTATATCAACGCAAAAGGAATATTTTACAAAAGAACACACTCAGACCATTAGTTGCTTGTCGTTATGAGCCTGAGCATAGTTTTGATTTTACAAATGCTGTCTTAATTAAAGTTTAAAACAATTTACTAGGATAAATGTGTATAGAAAAGAGTTTTATCGTTAGATCATACACGGTAAATTTGCGTCCCCGGTCGTACAACCTTTTACCTTTCTTTGCAGATCTTCTATTATTACAGTGTGGTACACTTAATAATAAAAGTGATAAAAACAACAAAAAAAATGCATAAGGAAACAGGATGAAATCGGTTAGATTACAAGCCCAGACACATCAAAGAAAAGAAATTCCATCGTCTTCAGCATTTCCTGTCTGAGCATAATTATGTCCGACATTTGAATTTTTTTTTTATCTTCCTCTTCTACAAATATATAATTCTATCAACAAAAAAGTACTTAATTCCGATGAAGTCCTTCTAAAGCATTGTTCCTCAAGGCGCGGTCTTAGGCCCATAAGTGGGCCTGATAAATCTTCAAAATGGACCTGGAGTTGGTCAAAGGAAAATTGGTGGACTTGAAATTCTTGTTTTTCCACTGCCGAAAAATGAAAACACAGTTAATTTTTAATCCAACAGTAATTCTTATTATTTCAAATGTTATTTTAGTGGATACGCATGTTTGAGTAGACGCCCTGTTTTTTTTTAAACAGTGTGATTTCCCTCAATCAGTTTGCACATTTGAGAGACTTAACAAAGAAAACAACATTTGTAGTAGTATGGAATAACGTCGGATTGAAAATTAAATCCATTAATTCTTCAAAAGTTGCTTTGTTTATGTTTTGGATATAAAAAAAAACCAAAAAACAGTAGACTTTCAAGAAGATATGAAATGAAGGTGTAATTGAACATTGCTAGGCTGTGTCTCTGTGTAAATGAGTGATCTTAAGCAGTGTTTCTCAATGTGTGATCTTAGAAACTTTTAAAAAGGACCTGATGTTTACCTAAGAGAAATGGGTGGGCTTTGAAATTCTATTTCTTTTTTACTAACATAAAATTATGAAAACACAAACTGCTTTACTTTATTTTTAAAAGCAAATAATCCAGAAATTATTTAAATCATTTTTTAATGTTTTCTCCTTATAAAAAGTTATATTTTCAAATTGATTCTAAATTTTTTTTCTGTTTTATTTTGTTGCGTTAAAAACACTGTCTTCATTTATTTAGGCCTGAACTTTTGTTGACACCAAAATGGGCGACAAAGAAGAAAAGGTTAAGAAACACTGATCTAAAGCCAGCCAGATCAAATGATGGTTTCTCCTATAAAGGGGGGACACAACTTTGTACTCTGCTGGAGAGCACATTTTCTTTAAGTCTTTGGAATTCGCTGACTGGTAGACGTAAATCTTGGTGTTTTCTTTTTCTATTAAATTAAATTCTATTAAATTCTGTTAAATTCTATTAAATTCAGTTAAACTATATTTTCAAATTGATTTGAAACTTGTTTTTTGTTTTATTGTGTTCGTCATCATTTAAATTATTTTTCATTTGAGACTAGCATTTTTTATGTATTTAATATGAGTTATTGAGTTACAATATGACAGAATTAATTGAAATTTTTTTTTTTAAATCATAACTTTATCTGTCATCTATAAGTCCAGTTAATCTGTAATTCCACAGCTATTTATTTATAATTTATCAAACTTTTTGATTTATTTACAGGCAATGCCTGTTTTAGACTTTATCGAGTGGTATGGTTAAAATTAAATTGAAATCTACTTTCTTCAATCTTTATAGTCAGGATTTTTATGTTCTACTGCATTTTGCTTTAGTAAATAAAATATATTTCCTGTTACATGGAATTTTTATTTCTTCTCATATGAATCTGAACATTTCGCGGCAGTCCTAACTAGGAGCCATCACTGGAGATAAAGTGACAACAACAAAACTGCACAATTTTCCTTTTTCCTGGTAATGTTGTCGTCTAGGTCAGTGATTCTCGAGGTTTTTAAATGGGCCTCGAAGTTCAGATTGAAAAGAAAAAGAGACTTACAGCTTAAGTTGAACAAAGACTGGGAAGTTCAACTTGACAAGCTGATAGACAACAGGAGCTGGGTTGGGGTTAGGGTTAGGGTTAGGGTTAAGTTAAGGTTAGGGTTAGGGTTAGGTTAAGATTAGGGTTAGGGTTAGGGTTGGGATTAGAGTTAGGGTTAGGGTTAAGTTAAGGTTAGGGTAAGGGTTAGGTTAAGATTAGGGCTAGGGTTAGGGTTGGGGTTACAGTTAGGGTTAGGGTTATGGTTAGAGTTAGGGTTAGGGTTAGGGTTATGGTTGAGGTTATGGTTGGGGTTAAGGTTGGGGTTAGGTTTAGTGTTGGCGTTAGAATTAGGATTAGTGTTAGGGTTAGATAAACACCAGCATTTATATTTTTTATTAGATCTTGCTTTTGTAAATTAAAATATATTGCCTGTTACATGGAATTACTATTTGTTCTTATATGGATCTGAAAAATTTCGGGGCCCTCAAAATTGGTTATACGGAATTATAGAACGGAAAAACAAAAAAATCGAAAAACGTGTCCATTTAAAATTTTACTAGCGTGAACACAGTGTTAGAAAGACATCAACCATGGTTTGTTTAAGCGTGCTCTTCATATTACAGATGACTGGCAATGGCGGACCTACATTTTAGGGACCCTGAAGGTTGAACAGATATGCGGACCCCTCTGCCACTAGGGATAATTGAGTCGAGGATACGACTGCCAAAATATGACCTATGAATAGATTCTGGCGAACTTAACGTGTTTATACAGTTGAGATTTCGGATGCTGCAACCCCTTTCTAAAAAATTTTGAAATATGACCAATTGCAGGAGAATTTTGAGGCCATTTGAAGTGGCTATTAAGAGCATATACTGAGATAAACGTTAGCTACTTCAACCCATTGGTTTCTATCACTAAAATGGACCTACTGTTAATGGAGTTTTTAAATACTTAAAAAAACACATCGATCTTGAAAATTTGCCTCTTCTTGAAAATTTGCCTCATTAAAAAAAAAATGGTTCTTCGGTGGCTTTCCTGCAATTAGGGGCCCTGATGCTTATGGCTTATTAGTTTCATAGTAAATTCAACATTGATTATTGAATAACATCAACATATTCTGTTTACATTATTAGTAAACTACCCGTGACCCGTTGGGACCCTGACCGTTCAGGTTATAAAACAATGAAGTTGATTTCAACGTTCCATTGAAATGAAAGTTGATTTTGTTACGATTCATTTAAATATTTCAATTCGTTCGTGCCATCATTGATCTGGTTTACAAGTTCATGTTTAACGTTTTACTGATTGTTTACAGCTTTTAATAGAAATAGAACTTCCGGGATAAACCTGTACATTAAATCAGATTAACTGAAAATATTTTTAATATGCCAAAAATATGTTTAAATCATATTCACTTGAAAATACTTTTAAATATGCTAAAATATTTTTTAAATATTTAAAATGTTGTTTGTTTAAAGAAAGCTAAAATATAAATAATTACTTTGCAAACAACTGGACGAAACAGCAAAGCGGGATCTCTTTGTGTCTGTCTTTAAATCAAAAATATTTTAATAAAAAAAAATGTCCGTTTGAAGAAAGTTAAAATAAGAATATTTACTGTTTAACAACTCGTCTTTTTAAATTTTATTCATTTAAAGCATTTTTAAAAATCAGATTATCTTAAAAATAGTTTTTAAATATTTAAAATATTGTTTGTTTAAAGAAAGCTGAAATAAAAATAATTACTCTGCAAACAACTTGGAGCCCTGCGTTTCTGAACAATTTTAATCCTTTTGCCTGATCTCCTGAGTCAAAATTCGCAAATAATTAGTATGTAATGTTTCACGGTAGATATAAAAATAGTTACAAGTGTTTACCCACCGTGCAACCCGTACCTGAACATTAAATCATTTTCACTACACCGTTCAGTCGGTGGCTGGGCAACTACGTCATTTTTCTCTATCACCGGTAAAGCGGTTGTCAGGGATCTAAGGGTTAATATGCAGTAATACTAGGGGATCAGTTTAGTATTCAGTGACAATAGGAAACCGATCCCCTATTTTATGTCCAGTAGAAGTTTTTCTGATTTTTTCAAAATAAGACAACCAATAGCAAAACAGGACGTAAGTGTTTCCCCACCGTTCAACCGGTGGCTGGGCATTAAGTCATTTTTCTCTACCACTGTTTAACTGGTGGCTGGGCATTAAGTCATTTTTCTCTACCACTGTTTAACCGGTGGCGGGGCATTAAGTCATTTTTCTCTACCACTGTTTAGCCGGTGGCTGGGCATTAAGTCATTTATCTCTACCACTGTTTAACCGGTGGCTGGGCATTAAGTCATTTTTCTCTACCACTGTTTAACCGGTGGCTGGGCATTAAGTCATTTTTCTCTACCACTGTTTAACCGGTGGCTAGGCATTAAGTCATTTTTCTCTACCACTGTTTAACCGGTGGCTGGGCATTAAGTCATTTATCTCTACCACTGTTTAACCGGTGGCTGGGCATTAAGTCATTTTTCCCTACCACTGTTTAACCGGTGGCTAGGCATTAAGTCATTTTTCTCTACCACTGTTTAACCGGTGGCTGGGCATTAAGTCATTTTTCTCTACCACTGTTTAACCGGTGGCTAGGCATTAAGTCATTTTTCTCTACCACTGTTTAACCGGTGGCTGGGCATTAAGTCATTTTTCTCTACCACTGTTTAGCCGGTGGCTGGGCATTAAGTCATTTATCTCTACCACTGTTTAACCGGTGGCTGGGTATTAAGTCATTTTTCTCTACCACTGTTTAACCGGTGGCTGGGCATTAAGTCATTTTTCTCTACCACTGTTTAACTGGTGGCTGGACATTAAGTCATTTTTCTCTACCACTGTTTAACCAGTGGCTGGGCATTACTTCATTTTTCTCTACCACCGGTAAAGCGGTGGCCTTGGCTCAAAGAGTTAATTAGGATATATCTCTATTTCTGAGTTTAAGTATTGTAACTATTTATATTATTCGAACTATTGTCATCTTTATTGCCATATTCACGACGTTTCAGCTGTTATTCGCTCCGACCTTCTTCAGGTGATATACGTAGGAGTCTCGAACTGAACCTTTTATAATATTAATTTTGTTTCCTGAAGGTTAAAAAATATAAACAACTCATTATGCAACAGACGCACCACCCACACAAACACCCAGTCACAGATTTTTAGTTTTATATACACAGATTAGGTTTGGTTTAGTTTGGTTTACGGTATATCAACCTCAATGGGTTATTTAATGCGGACAATATTTTTATTGCTGGTATTTTTTTTTCTTCAAAAATGTATTTCTGGTAATAATTTTTTTCTTCAAAAATGTATTTCTGGTAATAATTTTTTCTTCAAAAATGTATTTCTGGTAATAATTTTTTTCTTCAAAAATGTATTTCTGGTAATAATATTTTTCTTCAAAAATGTATTTCTGGTAATAATTTTTTCTCCAAAAATGTATTTCTGGTAATAATTTTTTTCTTCAAAAATGTATTTCTGGTAATAATTTTTTTCTTCAAAAATGTATTTCTGGTAATAATTTTTTCTTCAAAAATGTATTTCTGGTAATAATTTTTTTCTTCAAAAATGTATTTCTGGTAATAATTTTTTTCTTCAAAAATGTATTTCTGGTAATAATTTTTTTCTTCAAAAATGTATTTCTGGTAATAATTTTTTCTTCAAAAATGTATTTCTGGTAATAATTTTTTTCTTCATAAATGTATTTCTGGTAATAATTTTTTTCTTCAAAAATGTATTTCTGGTAATAATTTTTTTTTTTCAAAAATGTATTTCTGGTAATAATTTCTTACAAAGAATTTCTGGTATTAAAAAGTATTATTACTCTTTCATAGCTTGAAAACCAGATATATTTTTAAGTTCACGCCCACCAGGTAGGCTCTCCAGTGCTCTTGGAATAGCGTTGCATTGGTTTGGTTTGTTTCGTTTTACGGTATATCAATCTCAATGGGTTATTTAAAGCCGACCTGATTTTATTGCGGGTAATATTTTTTTCCAGAAAAGTTTTGCTGGTAATAAATTGTTCTTTAAAAAAAGTATTGCTGGTAATATATTTTTACGAAAATCTATTGCTGATATTAAAACCTATTCTTACACGTTTTGATCTAAGTTTGGGGGTTAACTATTTGCTCATAGCTGGGACCCTAACAGGTGATAGCACCCCGGGTCATGGTGGACCTGAAAGCACCAGCAATTAAGTGGTGGTTCCACGCTCCTCAAAACCTCCTGATGAGAGGCCTTGCTGTTGGACAATAGCTGCATCTACTGCAAAGTTGGGTCACTGTGAGGTGCAAGAAGTGTTTACTCACCATAGTCCATTTAAAAATCTACCAATCGACCGTGAATTGAATAATGTTGCCATGTCTGGTCTGGTGCACCTGCTATCCTTTGCGAGGTTCTCGACAAAATCCAAAGAAGGATCTGCAAAATGACTGAACCGGAATTTATATTTATTTATTGATTTCTAAATTTATCCGGATCCCTATATTTATTTTATCCATTCCTCAATCTCTCTTAAAACCAGACTTTTCTCTCACTTTCACTTCCTGCAAACCCCTGTGTACAAGTGGCATTCTCGCATTGCTTGGATTGAAATGAGTATCTATCTATCTATCTATCTATTAGGTTGGTGGAAAAATAATGACGTAATAATGTCGTTTTTTGACGTTAAAAATACGTCAAAAAACGACATTATTACGTCATTATTTTTGCACCAACCTAATATATATATATATATATATATATATATATATATATATATATATATATATATATATCAGTAAATACATACGTATATAAGTGGGCCTTGAGATAAACAACGAGTGGCGACAGCCCGGGTCATGTTGAAAGCAATCTTAAGGACTGAACTTTGAATTCAAGCACGAAACAGACAGTCGCCACTCAGTATTGACCTTAGTGACTACTTTTATATTTATATTCACTAAGTTCCTGATATTGAGCACTTTATATATATTATAGCATAATTTAAACTAGATAATTAACTGAATAAGATAGATAGATAGATAGATAGATAGATAGATAGATAGATAGATAGATAGATATTTGCAATTATAATTTCTTCCGCAGTATACACAATTGTAATTATCTGCATCTAAATTTTGTGCAAGAATTCAATAATTCTTCTGGAATGTATTTATTCTTATGTTAAACAGATAAATGCAAGCTAAACTGCAATATTTAAATGCCTATTTCTCGTTTCACAAATAATCTTTCGACATTGCCATTCGCTTTCGACTTCAACAAACTTTGATGTGGGATGCTCGTTACAACAAATGAAGTGTGTGGGGTGAGGGAACAAAAACTTCGAAAAGTCGACTGCTTGAAAGAAAGAGTTTAGCTGATAGAATCGACCAAACGTTGCCAATGGATTCTAAATAAACGAACGTCAGAAAAACAGAAAAAATTGGCGGAATTTTTGTCTAAAAATATAAATGAACAAGAAAAACTAATTCACCAATAAATCAACAAAAAGTTCTAATCAGGATGATTTTCTAATAAACTATTCATATGCTCACAAATAAGTGAACATTGAACACTCAGAGGCGACAGGCTGTCTTATGCCAGACGCAGTCTTAATATAGCACATTTTAAAAATATATTTCTTCAAATATATATATATATATATATATATATATATATATATATATATATATATATGTATGTATGTATGTATGCATGTATGTATGTATGTATGTATGTATTAAGCGTTTCACCCTTATCAAGGCGGGAAGGCACTAGCACACAAGGCGTTACAGAGAGTTGGAGCGAGAGCAAATAGGAGCGATAGAGGAAAGAATGAAGAGAAGGATAGGGGATAGATCAGGGCATCTGGAGACGTTGATTGACATTACATTTGAACATTTGAATAGCTATCAGGGAAATAGGAAAATGGGAGGGAGTTCCACAGGCGAGAAGTGCGAGATATGAAGCTATTGGAGAAGAAGAGACGGCTATATTTAATAGTTTCGACAGTGAAAGGGTGAGAGCGAGAGACCAGCTGAGTAAAACGCTTAAATTCATGAAGTCTGGGAACCAGCGAAAGCAGCCTATCGGAGCAGTTACCGTGAAAGTATTTGTAAAAACGACAGAAGGAGGCAATGGCACGTCTGTAAGAAAGCAATTGCAGACGAGATGCTAGATCAGGGCCAATTACATTGCATATCCGTCTTTGGATTTTATCAAGAACCTTGAGACAAACAGAAGGGGCAGACAAACAGAAGGGGCTCCAGACCATATATGGCAGCAATACACCATGCAAGGGCGAATAGTTGATTTGTAGATTTGAAGGATCAACTCCGGCGAGAAAAATTACCTTGCACGGCACAGGGAGCCAAATTTCCTTGCCGTGGACGAAGCTATTGACTCAATGTATTTGTTCTATCTCAGGTCAGTAGAAAATATCAGACCAAGCAGTTGCAAAGAGGTACTCTCGTGGAGTTGAGCGTCAGACATTCTAATGAGAGGCAG
>OZ010602.1:87494996-87519996 GCA_963932145.1 Acanthosepion lycidas | reverse complement strand
TAGATAGATAGATAGATAGATATAGAATAGTATCGATATATATATATATAGAGAGAGAGACAAACAGACAGACAGACAGACAGATGTGAACGTAATTAGAAAGATAGATAGATAATGAATAGAGTGAAATAGATAGATAGATAGATAGATAGATAGACTGAAATAGATAAATTGATAGATAATGAATAAATAGATAGATAGATAGATAGATAGATAGATAGATATGAAATAAACTCAGATAGATAGGGAATAGTCGATGATAGACAGATAATGAATAGACTTGTCCAT
This sequence comes from Acanthosepion lycidas, assembly GCA_963932145.1. Lineage (NCBI taxonomy): Eukaryota > Metazoa > Mollusca > Cephalopoda > Sepiida > Sepiidae > Acanthosepion > Acanthosepion lycidas. Next base: position 87,519,708 of record OZ010602.1, on the reverse strand, counting down.
TTTTTAATATGATATATATATATATATATATATATATATATATATATATATATATACATATATATACATATATATATATATATATATATATATATATATATATATATGTCTGTGCGTGTATGCGTGTGCCCGCGCGTGGGGTTTTATAACATTTTTCATATCCGAGCCAAATTCTCAGTTAATGACAAGTCAATGGAATGTAACTTTCGTTGGTTAATTTCTCCAATGCTTTGACGCGTCTGTGTCATGACGAACTGGTACTATTCCTGATCGCAAGTCACTTTAAATTCGCAATATCATATATATATATATATATATATATATATATATATATATATATATATATATATATATATATATATAATGTTTCAGTAGAAACATCTGCAATTTCATTTTCGTGTACACAGAAAAAAAGCTTTCTCAATTTTTTTTTCTTATAAAAAACCATTTTTTTTTTTTTTTTTTTTTTTTGTGGAGAAAATATCGTTCGTCCATAACACATTGCTTCAAACCAGGCGTAGTCGTAGTTAATGGTGTGGCATCTTCCGGACTCTCAGTGAACATTTTCCTCTTTGCCATTTATTTATTACTTTATTTTATTACTCTTTTTTAAAATGATATTCGATTTGCGATGGAATCAGTTGTACGTTGTTTCGCGTCTCGCAGGCAATCTGAGCTTATGATGCCAACCTGTAGAACCGAAGGACTACAAATGCAGGCATCGTCGGCTCTTCCGAATTCTCCCAAAAATACAACCCGTCCTCTGACCCCTGACACTTCGACATTGACCTATAACCCATGATCTATGAATTTGCGTCAATCACACTGGCCAATTTTCTCTGCCAAAGTCATTCACAAACTTCCCCCAAAATTACATGCCATTTAGACCGCATACATATTAATGTTTATCATTTTCTACACACGTATATACATGCGCACACGCACACACACTCACGCACATATACATGCGCACGCGCACATATACACATAGCACACCGAATCAGGCGGTGGTTAAAGAGGAATGCCGGTTCCACCCTGATTTATAACACATCCTCCTTATTAAGCCTCTCGAATGCACAAGCCGGTAGGAGTAATTCGTACTATTTAAAATAATAAAAAACAAGGTGTCTGCTCACCCACGTGCATCCATGAAAATCACGTTTTGAGTAATAATAGTAATAACACACACACACACACACACACATATATATATATATATATATATATATGAACTGGAATCATATAGGGATTGGAATGCCTACTACATACAGACACACACGTACATATATACACTTCATCCGAATCGTTTAGGGACTAACTACAATTAAATTATACACACGAACGCTGCTTGACAACCAAATGCATATGAAATATGCTTATCCAATGAAGATCATAAAAACCATAAATGAAAATTCCAGCCATTTTCCCATATTTCATTCATTGATGAATCATTGATAAAAGCCAAAAATGTTTGAAAAACGTTTTACTATTTGTTCTTTTTCTAAGCACACAAACTCTCTCTCTCTCTCTCTCTCTCTCTCTCTCTCATACACACACACACACACACACACACACGCACACATATATATATATATATATATATATATATATATATATATATATATATATATATATATACACCCAAGTATAGGATAGGTGCATAGGGAATAAATTCCAATGACCAACAAATACTATTCTTAAAAGAGTGCTCAATATAGAGTAGAGCGAATATAATTATTTATTTAAAAATTATAACATAAATATGTTATAAAATCACTACAAAAATAGCTATTTTGTTTCAACACGTCTGGTGTCTTATCAAGTGATGATGTTGAATGTAAATTGTAGAATAAAGGTTTTACAAGGTTCAAATTAATTAACCACCCCCTTGTAAGGGAAAACGCTGTTACATAAGCTGGAGTGGCCAATCAAAATACAAGTATACGAGAATTCAAAAAACTTGACAACGAAGTAAGATTATAATAACTATTAAATGCTTTAAAGTTGGGTTTATACTAAAATAGAATTTACTCTTAATAAGTATTAAATTATACGATAAAATTTTAAATTAAAATTAAAATTTATATTTTTTAAGTATATAATTATATATATATATATATGTGTGTGTGTGTGTGTGTGTGTGAACATAAACTAAATAACAATATATTAACAACTATTAGGTTGGTGCAAAAATAATGACGTAATAATGTCGTTTTTTGACTTATTTTTTAACATCAAAAACGACATCATTATTGCGTCATTATTTTTGCACCAACCTTATATATATGCGTATTTAGTTAGGGATCATAATTTAATATTTCACGATTAAAAGCGAATAAATATAAAGGAAAGGCGTATTTCGACCAACACTTCTTCAGAAGCCAATTGTCGGTATTAAAATACTACCGAAGGTTTGTTTGTTTTATTTAATTAAAAATACGATCCTTAAATTGGACAGATGACAAGAGTGAAGAAAAATTAAAAAAAGATAGATAGATAGATAGATCTTGAAGATATTGGAATAGATAGATAATGAAGAGATTGGGATAGATAGATAGATAGATAGATAGATAGATAGATAGATAGATAGAAAGAAAGAAAGAAAGAATTGGCGAAGTGTATATTTATTTCTAATGTTTGTAACTGTAATAGAATTATCACTCTTGCACCGGCGATGCCAGTAAATTGACATTGTTATGAGAATGGAAATTTGAAGCTGGGTGGTAAAAAAAAAAAATTAAAAAAAAATAACTTCGCGAAAGGGCAAAGTTCATAATCATACGTGGAAAATATTTGACGACTTACATGTGCCATACTTTTAACGCTGCCATTTCAGGCTGAAAGACCAAAAAAAAAAAAAAAAAAATTTTCCGAGATTTGTAAAAAAAAGTAAAGATGTTTAAATCTACTGTAAAAAAAAAACAAACCACGGAATAAATGTCCTTTGTATACAATTTCGATTTGGTAAATGATTCTTTTAATTAAACCTGCATTTTTTAAATTAAAAATATTCTCAGATTCATTACGACGCACGACAAATTCATTGACTGTGTTTTGATTTTGTAATAATATTCACCCAGGCCCAAGAGCCACTCGAGTTAGAGGGTTACTAATTACGAGTTACAGTTTATATACAAAATTGTATTAGTCGTAGCTAATGGTGTAGCATCTTCCGGACTCTCAGTGAACATTTTCCACTTTCCCATTTTATTTCTTTATTTTATTACTCTTTTTTAAAATGATATTCGATTTGCCATATTCGATATGTGGCGAAAAATAATGGCAAACCCTGAATTTGAACATGTTAAGATTGTAGCGATCTAGGAAGCATCCTCTTGGGAGTCGGTTCCACAAAGTAGCAGTTCGTTAGAAGAAGCTTTTTGAATAGAAGTTATATCTAACCAATGGAATACGAAGGGAATGAGAGTGGTTCATTTCAATGGGTGTGGCATAGCGGGTGTAAGACATATAGGTTAGAACCGGAGGAGCTAAGGAATGTAGTTCGTCTGAGCACTTTCCATGAAAATGTCGATGGAGCAGCGAGAGGCTTGCGACGTTTAGAGGGAAAGGCATCGTAGGGTAGAAAATAAATTGTCAGCCATAAAGGTTTCTGAGGCGCTATTTGACAGGAAATAGAAGACTGAGAATGTCCTGCCCAGATATGACAGTAGGACTCCATTTTTTGCCTCATCTTGCTCAGGTAGAGGATAGCAGGAAGGCCCAACTTAAGGGGATGCTATAAGAAAGCGGACATTTCTTCTAGAGATGGATTGTAGTTAAGAGTTCCACTTAAGTCCCAATATGCGACTAAGGCCCGGAGTTTCCATGGGAAAACACGCGTTTATCACGATAGGCGAAAATTCAGGGCGAGCTTTGTGATGACCTAATGGGAACGCAATTATTTTTGTTTTAATTTATTGGAGAAGGGATTCTTACATATACCATTTTATCATTTTTTTTAAGCGTTTCACCCTAAGCAATGCGGGAAGCCACTAGGACGTAAGGGGTTACAGAAGATTTAGAGCAAGATCAGATAGGAGTGATAAAAGAAAGGATGAGGAGAAGGATAGTGGATAGATCAAGGCAACTGGAGATGTCGATTGACATTACATTTGAATAGCTGGAGATTATAGCTCTCAGGGAAACAGGAATAGGAAAGAGAGTGTCCACAGGCGATAGGTGCGAGATATGAAGCTATTGGAGTAGAAGAGACGGCTACATTTAATAGTTTCGACAGTGAAAGGGTGAGAGCGGGATGCCAGGCTCGTAGGGCGCTTGAATTCATGAAGTCTGGGAACCAGCGAATGCAGCTCATCGGAGAAATTGCCATGAAAGTATTTGTAAAAAAGACAGAGAGAGGCGACGGCGCGTCTGTGAGAGAGCATCTGCATAGGAGATGCCAGATCAGGGTCAATTATACATTCAGACTGAAGTCCTCATCTTTGTTGTTATGACAACAACGTTTCGGCCGTTTTTATTTTTATTTATTTATTTATTTATTTAGGAAAATCTCCCAGTGTTTAGTTTTTGTTTTAATCATTTCACTCCAAGCAAGGCAATAAAATCACTAAGACGCAATGGGGATTACTTAGTGTTAAAGAATATGAAAAAAAAAACACTACCGAGGAGAAAGAACAATAAAATAACAAGAATTAAGAACATAACGATCGATTTTGCATTTACATTTACATTTTACTCGTTTCTCTCCAACCAAGGCAATAAAGCCACTAAGACGCAAGGGGGGGGGGGTACTGAGTGTGGAATTATATGAGCAGAAGAAAAAAAAACATTATTAATGAGAGCGAACAATAAAGGAATTAAGAAGATTTTGAAGATCAAAGATGACTGGTTAGAAAATTGACGGAAAAGAGTTACGCAGGCGTGTAGTGGTTTGATCTATGATTTATTTTGTTTTACGGCACATCAACACCTCAATGGGTCATTTAATGCCGACAAGATTTTTAGGATAGATTGGTATGAATAGAATATGTATTCTTTATAAATTCTCTGCTGCCACATAATTCAAAGACAATTTGATGTACGTAGGTCCTTACTTTCTGTACAATCAATTATTTTTATTACATGGATGACTTTCGCTGGATTTCACAATTAATTTTGATTATTCCCAGATTTGTTTCAAAGTTATAAAAATTGTTATCATAAAAAAATTGTCCAAATTATTAACGTAAAGAAATTGCCAAAAATAATTGCAGTGATGAAAACTTGGGAACCCCAAATTTCAGTATTGTGGATCCGCCCCGGGATCATTTTAATTTGCTCACGGAGTCGGCCTAATTCCAAAATGGTATAATATGTTCGGCTACGGCCTGTAGGAGTAAAGCTTAAAAAGTGTGACACACAGACATTATATATATATATATATATATATATATATATTTATATATATATATATATATATATAAATGCTATATGCAATCGTCAGGCCACGTGGCCTGACGATTGCATATAGCATGAAACAGACTGTCACCTCTAAGTGTTGACTTCTATGTTCACTTTTATATTTACACACGCTCTATCTCTGATATTGAGCACTTTATTCCATAAATATAGCACACCTTAAGACTATATTTCTTTATTTATATATATATATATATATATATATATATATATATGAATGAATAAAGTACTAATATTATGTTTGCGTATTCTTATCATAATGATTTCATATTCACAAATATATATATATATTCGCAAATATGAAAGGATTATGATAAAAATAAGCAGACATAACGTCTAATTTATTTAATCAGACAAGCCTAAAAGAGAATTTGCTGCGTAAATACACAAATATATATATATATATATATATAATTATTTATTTAAAAATATGATTCCAACACGCTACATAAGAGGGCTCATGTTTCAAAACAAGAGCCGAAAACTTAAATTTAATTATTTGAATTAAATTGAATTAAAGTAAGGTCTGTTCCATCTTCAAGCAAATTTTTTTTTTTTTTTAAATTTTCCCCAAGAAAATTTGGACTTTGGATTATTTACCTAACCAGTTCTTTCCTATTTTCTATATATTTTCACACACATATATATATATATATATATATATATATATATATATGAATAAAAAGACAGGAAGAAAAACTATTTTTAGCCGACGCGTTTTGTCGTTTTATAAATATACATTATCTGAAAATACACACATACATGCATACAAACACACACACGCACATACATATATATATATATATATATATATATATATATATATTAAAGTATGCTATATTTATCGGATAAAGTGCTCATTATCAGGGATATGTAAATATAAAATTGAACATTGATGTCAACACTTAGAGTCGCCAGGCTGTTTCTTTTTAAACGCAATCGTCAGGCGTGATGATTGCTTTTAGCATGAAACTGTCTGTCACCTTTGAGCGTTGACTTCAATGTTCATATATATATATATATATATATATATATATATATATATATATATATATATATATATATATTAGGCTGGTGCAAAAATAATCACGTAATAATGTCGTTTTTTGACGTTAAAAAATACGTCATAAAACTACATTATTACATCATTATTTTTGCACCAACCTAATATATATATATATATATATATATATATATATACATATATATATATATATATATATATATATATATATATATATATATATATATATATATATATATACAATAGCAATATCATACATTATTACCGCATGAAAAAACGCATTTAAATATTCAGTAGATTTGTCCGTCATGAACCATGCGATTTTGAAATTCATTTTGCTTTAATTACATTTGTATCTTCTTAAAATAGATTCCTTTGCTATGATTTCAACAGTTGACAGGTAGAAGAGAATACAACAAATTAAGTTGCCCTTCTCTCATGCATTGGAAATTCCTACTATGTCACTAATGTGAAGTCAAGGTTTAATCGCTAATTAATTTGTTTTTGGCTGCATAAATTTGATGTCTACATCGGGATGGAGGAAATTTGCAAATTAGTTCCAGAATCAAGCAGGGGTTGCATCTATATGAACCAAAGATAGATTATGGCGATATTGCAATGAAGTGCTAGAATCATTCACAAATTTTTGTTCCCGTTCAGTAGAAATAGCTGATAGTTCTTGCTTTATTTTTTGATTCTTTGATTGTCTTTTACTTAAAAAAAAATTTACGAACGTCCTTGTCTTAACCGCTGAAATATTTGTGAGTAGGAACAAAAGAAAAAACTAGCGACACAGTAAATATGAAGCATATAAAAGCGGTGGTCACAAATTAAATTAAAAAAAAGAAAAGAATGTATAGCGTTTCAAGATCGTCAAATGCGATTCCTCTGTAAATTTCAATACTGTTCTATTTTAAATGAAGAATTGCCAAAATACCTTCACTTATTCGAACTGATGTTCGCAACTTTAAATGCTATAAATATTTTTATAGACACGACGTTTCTGCCAAGCACATTCTAACCTTCTTCAGTTGTCTATTAATTTGAGATGCAGAATTACCAATATACTTTCACTTATTCGAACTTCTTTTTGCAGCTTTGAATATTATTGACTTTATTATAGACATGACGTTTCGGTCAAGTACTTTCTGGCCTTCTTCAGTTGATGAATTTATGATGCGAAAATTATCAATATACTTTCACTCATTCGAACTAATGCTCACAGCATTGAATGCTATTAATGATATTATAGACATGACGTTTCGACAAACTGCCCTTTAGCCTTCTTCAGTTGTACATTATTATGAGATGCAAAATTATCACTATACTGTCACTTATTCGAAATATTGTTTCCAACATTGAATATTATTAATATTATTATAGACACGACGTTTCGCCCAACTACCGTCTGGCCATCTTCAGGTCTCCCTTATCTTTGGCTGTGAGATAGCTAGCTGTTATGTTATTTGTTGTTCCTGTGATGTTAGTTGCTATTTTTCGTTGGTACTAAACTAGTGTATATTGTTTTCTATAGAGATTGAACACATAGCAACTAATACAAAAGGGTATTAGTACTTCCTACTACCAAAAATAAAGTTTTTACGTTATTGCTTAGCCAATAAAAGATACGCTCAAATAGAGTGTTTAATGGTGTAAGAATTGTAGATTATGTAACAGATAACAGTTTACTCTGATCTTGAAGGGGTCAAGAATGTAGCGATCGGGTAAGCATCATTTCGGAAGTCTCTCCAAGAATCTTGGGAAGACGCTACCCGAATGGAACTTCCTCCTTACCAATAGAATACGAAAGTAATATGCATGGTATCCCTCCGTCTACATGGCATGGTTGGTCTTATCTATAAAGGTGGAAATATCGATAGCTTTGTCGGGCGGAAAAATAACAAAAAGTTTTACGACTCCACCATATTGACCAAATGTCAAAAAGCACCCGACATTAGAAATCTCTTCTTTGGTTCAGTGCATATAACCGTTTGTTAAGCAAATATTGCTGTCATCTATTATGTGTGAGTTCAGTCCCTGGATCAGGTAGTGAAATTGTATAATCTTGTTCAGAAGAAAAAGAAAAGGGATAATTTAGACAAAAATAAAACAATATTCAATTAAATGAATAACCCCTCTCCCGTAAGATACCCAGAGGATAACAGGCGGAAACATTGAGGCAATAATAACATCTACAACAATCAAACGGGTAGGGATTCTTTTTGTAATCATTTCGCACCAAGCAAGGCAATAAAGCCACTAAGACTCAACGGGTTAATGAATGTGAGAGACTATGAGAAAAACTCTATTAAGGAGAGAGAACAATAAAAGAACATGAAGTAAGATGACTGGAGATAACGATTGATATGGCATTTATATTTTTGAAGATTAAATTTGTCTGAAAGAGTGTTTCACAAACCGAGAAGTGTGAGAGAATAAAAAAAACTGTTATCGTAAAATTTACGATTAAATCTAATCATTTTAACTCGCACTTCTCGCTTGTGGGAATCTCTTCCGACTTCTTACTTACCAGTTAACAATGAATTTAAAAAATTTAAATGCAACGTCAATCGTTATCTTCTGTCTTCTTAATTCCTGTTCTTTCATTGTTTTCTCTCCTTAATAGAGTTTTTCTTTTCTCGTATTATCTTACACTCAGTAACTTGTTGCTTCTTAGTGATTTTATTGACTTGCTTGGGGTGAAGTGATTAAAAAAAAATAATTAAAGCTGTGATTGGATGAGAATATCCTGGCTGGATTTATCTAAAATACAACAACAACGAAATTCGTCTGTTACATCTTCCGGTCCTCTACTGACATTGCATTTAAATTTTTGACGATCAGATTTGACTAGAAAGCAAGAAACCGGAAAAGAGTTCCACAAGAGAGAAGAAACTACTTGCATCGAACTTACGGTCGCATCTAGCCATTTCATCAGTAAAATTGCTGCCAACTAGTACTACTCGTAAATTCATAAAGTCTAGGTAACATAGAGAAAAGTAATATTTTTTTAGAAAATACATAAATGTGGCACAAGGTCAAAGAGGGGATAGGAGAAGGTTGGTCTTCAATCTGTTTTATCTTAAACTTAGCTGACCCAATTACTTACCCCAAAATAGCACAGTATTCCTTACACCAAAACAACACATTTTTACTTACCATTCTTACTACAGTCACCATAATACCTCAAGTCTCTATGTAGTCCTGACTAGTTTCCGTATGTACAGTTTTTCAGGAGTAGAGGCTGGTAAAAATAAACATCTTTTAAATAGTAAATCCCAATGAGGAAAGTTCGTCGGAACAATTTCCATTAAAATATTTATAGACAAGGCCCACAAAAGGAGCGTTACGACGGTTGGAAAATGTCTGAAGCTGAGATGTCATGTCAAAACCAATAAAATAGCAGATTCTCCTTTGCATTTTATCAAGACCTTGCCGCCAATCTAGTGCTGCGTACAATTTTATGAAGTTTAGGTACTTTAGAGGAAAGTTATTTGCAGATAAATAATGAGCCCTTCCGTTATGATTATGAGGAAAGACGGAAGAAAGAGATATATCAGAGACTCTCTTTGGTTTTAGTGAAAAAAGAAAGTTTACATAAAAAAGAAAAAAAAACAGGAAGATAGGAGAGACGATAACGTTGTCATGCGTTTAACGTCCGCTTCGATGAAACAGAAAATCATGTCAATTTTAATCTTTTCATTTGTATCCCCTTACTTCTTTAAATACTACCCTGCATTGTCATTCTGTCTAAATATTCTGTTAAAATTGTTAAGCTAAAATGTTTACCTATGAAAGAGACGAATTTTCACTGGTGTTTTATTGTCATGGAGCAGCTTATTTAATCATAAGAAAAAGAACTAGAATTTATAAGAAAATTTGAATAGGAAAACCGTGAACTTTTCACGGGCACTCCTAATAATAATAATAATAGAAAAAGGAAAAAAAGAAAAAGTGATCACAGACGAGGCAATAAAGCCCCCATGTTTTTAACATCTGCTTAAGAGGAAAGGGAAACCTTTTCAATTTCGAATCATTTCCATTTGTACCCTCTTGTAATTTTGTTTGCTATTAATATTTTTCTTGCCATAGGGGAATTACCAAGAGTATTTTATAGTTGTGGAATTTGCAGGGGGCATATCAGTTAGTTATGTATCATGCGTGATACACGCTTAGGCGATGACTGACGAGGTAATTTTTTTTCCCCTGCTGTAGGTTGCTATTTCTTTCTGCGGTAGACTCGTTGCCATCTATAGAAGCCAGTCTGTCCTGCTATTTACCCATAACTGGAGGGTAAAGAAGATTTATACCTTTCCCAAGGACATTAGCACGTAAGTGAATGTAATGGATTCGACTGGAATTCGAACTCGGCTCTCCGACTCCGAACCGGTATCCATTACACCACCCTGCCTCCTAACATATACACATATCAAATTAAGAATTATTGTTCTTCGGAAAATATAAATAGAAAAACCGTGAAATTTTCCCTGGAACCGTTAGTTAAATAATTTAATTCATCTAGTGTTTTTTTTTTTTTTCCTTTTTTTTTTATTTATAAATTATTGTCTTGTCGTCGAATCTATATTATTTAACCATTTCAGAGATATAGCACCTTTCCTCACAGTTGGGCTACCTTTCGAGTGGATGCCACCAAATATTTACCTTTTGTCTCAAGCATAAAAACGAACAATATTTACGTTCTATTTATATATCCTGTACTTTCAAGACGTCTCTCCACTTCCCCCTATCCCTTGTTGCTCTCAATAAGTTTCGTCCCTCTGCCACCTCCCACAGACCACGTTCTGTCATCCACCTGCCCAAGCCCCTCCCCAGGTATGTCCCGCACTGCTTTCCCTTGTCTCTCTTTCTCTCTAATCGACCTGTGGGTATCAGATTCTCCAGGCCCTCTTTCCTCATTATGTGTCTCAGGAACTTCAGCTGTCTCTTCCTGATGTTAAGTATAAGCCTCCTCCTTGTTTACATTCTCTCCAAGACCTCATCGTTGCTCACACGCTCGATCTATGATATCCTCAGCATCCTTTTGTAGAACCACATCTCCGTCGCCTCAAGTCTCTTCTTTATCTTTGAGGAGACCGTCCAACATTCGATGCCATAAAGAAGGACTGATATCACGTAACACTCAGTATTTGTTACCAAAGAAATCCTCCTGTCTCGCAATACTCTGCCCAGCTTTTGGAATGCGTCCTTGCCGACCATGAACCCGACAAGATAACAACAGCCAAACTGGCAAATATGACAGGAATATTTAGATAATTTTGAATTGATTATATTTTCTGCGTATGTAATCTAGGATTTTGATCTATACAATTAATTCTATTGTTGGGGTAAGAAAGAATTTTGCTTTTAAATCATTAAGAATAAAAAATATCTAAAGAATGCTAGCAATTCGTACTATAAGAATTACAGTATTTAAATAATTTTACAGTGTCATTAATCATAGTTTCTCCAAGAGTAATGTAGGGTTTTTATCTATAAAATTATTGTTCTGTCAGTGGGGGATATAGAATGCAGACAGAAGAGCTGAATAAGAACCCCCCCACCGCTGCAAAATAAAATGTCATCTAAAGGGTGGATAGTTGCAGGCACAATAATAAACCCAACTAATATTTATGCTTTATCTCAGTTAAAATCACGAAGAATTTTTGCGTATAGTCTCAAGTATGAAACCGGTCCATCACTCAAGTATAAACACGAACAATATTTACTTATAGAAACAAGTATAAACCAAATAATCCTTTACATATACAATCAAGTTTAAACCCGAACAAACTTACCTATTGACTCAAGTACAAACGTAAACAATGTTTACCTATAGACATGTTATAAACATGAACAATGTTTACATATAGACTCAAGTATAAACTTGACTAATGTTTACCTATATACTCAAGTATCAACCCGAACAATGCTTGTCTATAGACACAAGTATAAAACAGAGCAAACTTTACATATACAATAAAGTATAAACCAGACAATTATTGCCTATACAATCAAGTATAAACCACACCAATATTTATCTATAGACTCAGTTATAAGACCAAACAATGTTTACCTATAGACTCAAGTATAAAGCAAAGCGTCCTTTACATATACAATCAAGTTTAAAACCGAACGATGCTTACCTATAGACTCATGTATAAACCTGAACAATGTTTACCTATAGACTCAAGTATAAACCTGACTAATGTCTTCCTACAGACACAAGTATAAACCCACCTAATGTTTACCTATAGACTCAAGTATAAACCCGAACAATGTTTATCTACAGACTCATTTATAAAACAGATCAACCTTTATACAATAATGTTTACCTATAGAATCAAGACCAACATTTATCTATCGACTCATGTATAACTCCGAACAATGTTCACCTATAGACTCAAGTATAAACCAGGCCAACATACAACATACAATCAAGCATACACCTGCATACCTATAAACTCAAGTATAAACCTAACAATATTTGTCCGTAGACCCAAGCATAAACCAGACCAAACTGTACATCTACAGTCAAGTATATATTCGAACAATGCTTGCATATAGACTCAAGTATAAAACAGAACAATGCTTACCTATAGGCTTAAGTATAAAACCGAAAAATGCTTACCTATAGACTCAAGTATAAACACGCAAAATAGTTTTCTATTAACTCAAGTATAAACCATACCAACATTTACCTATACAAACAAATATAAACTCGAACAATGTATATCTGTAGATACAATTATAAACCAGAAAAACTTTTACCGACAGACTGTCTTATAATAAAAATCAGATTTCGGTATTAAATAAGAATGATTGGCCTTAAAATCGTACAGTCCAACCCACGCCAAATTATACAATCTACCCTTTCTAAAATGATAAGCAAAAATAAATTATGCTTCTAAAATCCATAAAAATTATATATATATATATATATTGAAGATAGATAATAAGAGCCGAAACATCGTGAATAGCAAGAGTGTTTATGTAATGAAGCGGATTATCTTTTCAGCGGGAGTGATATCGGATTTTTATCAATACAAATAATTCTATTGTCACATGTAAAAAAAAATAAATCTGCGTTTTTTTTTTTTTTATTTATTTAATCATTTCGCTCAAAAACAAGGGAATAAAGCCCCTAAGACACAAGGAGTTAATGAGTGTCAAAGAATATAAGAAAAAGAAGAAGAAACATTAAGGAGAGCGCGCAATAAAAAAAACAGTGATTAAGAAGACAATAGATAAATATTGACATTGCATTTAAAATTTTAAAGATCAAACTTAACTCGAAAACCAGAAAAATGTGTTACAAGTGAGAAGTGTGAGAGAATAAACTGTTAGCATGATAATTACATCTAGCCATTTCTACTGTACATCTTAATATCTGCGTCTTATATATAAAATACACTGTATGTGTGTGTTAGTGCGTGTGTCCAAGTAACTCCTTCGCTCCCATTGGTCCGATTTCAATTATTCATAGCTCATTCAAAAGCCCTAAAAAGTTAGGCACAGGGAACGATTTTCGTTGAGCTCAGATTCAGGGTTGCCAGATTATGCGTGGTTAAAAATATATATTAATATATTATACTAGCCATTATCGTAGCTTTCAGGGTTCAAGGAGAGTAACTCTTATTTTCCTTTTGTATCCAAAATTGCAGTGGACGTTTTATTATAAACTAGCTTAAAAGCCTCCCTACCGGCAGCATTTAAGCAAGCTTCTGTGGAGGATTCTTGGTTTGGCCATCATTACAATAGCTAGGGAGGAGTAGATGCGATAGGTATCAATAAACTACAGAAGAACTCAAAATTGATCGCTGCATTTAAGTATTGAATAAATGTTTAAACTTACCTTTAAGTTAAGCGATAATTCTTCTGCTGCCACTTAATTTAAAGACAATTTGATGTACGTAAATTCTTATTTTCCGTACAAACACTTATTTTTATATCATGGGTGACAGAACAGGGGACAATTTATAAGATAAATTCAATATAGTGTAAAGATGGGAAAATAGAAATTAGAATTAGTTATACATTCAACATTTGAAGAGTTAAAGAAACAATAGTCAATTTCGTAAAACCTATATTATGGAATCTATATGAATGAAAGCGAAATTGGAGCTCAATTCTCCTATAAATTCTAAGTTTAAAAAGGCCCCAGCTCTACTTTAAAGCAATTTACACAGTAATCTCTCATTATCTGTATTATATATTATCTACTTCTAGGCAATATCATTCTTCAGGTTTAACTAATTTGCATATTGACTTAAAAAAAGTTTATTTCTTTAATTAACTGTCCTTCATTACTGTTCTTTTGTTCCAGGATTGTTTTGATTTTCATATCAAAAATAGTTACGTTTAGGGATATTGTCTTATATAGTGCAGAAAAGTGTTTGAAATTTGCATTTTACTTGGTCTTCAACAAGTTGGCATCTATTTGTAAAACTTTCCTTAACTGTAACAAGCCAATTTACCAACGAAATGTTCATTTAAAATTTTTGTTTCAAAGATTTCAAGTAGTGAATATATCTTACTTTGCGAAGCGAGCGAGCGAAGCCTGCTAGTATTCTATAAACTTCGACGGCATTTAAACTGTTTAATTATCAAAGACTTTCGATCCACTTTCGATCTTGACATTATTTACAGTAGTTTCTATTGCTTTCCTGAAATTTACTATGTTATAATATTTCCACTCTTCTCAAATAGTTCAGTTTTCTATTCCATTAATATTTTGAAGGGCTAGGAGTTAAGCGAGAAGTGCGAGAGATGATAACTATTAGCATAGAATTTACGGTTACATCTAGCTATTTCAACTGTAAAATAATGAGACCTAGCCACCAATCAAGTACTGCGCTTAAATTCATAAATAGCAAGGAGGAAAGTTCATCCGAAAAACTACCAGGAAATTATTTATAGAAAATTCGCAGAGAAGCTACGTCATGGCGAAAAGAAAATAACTGAAGTCGAGATGCCAGTTCCATTAACATTGCAGATTTTTCTTTCGGTTTTATCAAGAATCTCTAAATATAAATCAGGTGCACTGGACGAGATATGGCAGCAATATTCAAACCAAGGACGTATGGTAGATTTATAAATATGTAAGATTGATTTGCAGGGGAAAATGTCTAGCACGACACAGTGAACAACCTTTCCTAGCAACAAACCTAGCACTTGGTTTAATATAATCTTTCCTCTTCATATCAACGGAAAGTGTTAGCCCGAGAAAACGTAATGAATCAGCCTCCCTGGAGGTTAGCATCAGTCTTACTGATGGAAGTTAAAAAGGGTTATCTCTGACGATTAATAGAGAGAAGATTCGTTTTGAAGGCGTTTAAATTAACAAACCATTCCTTGCCCAACTTAACAGCAGATCGTAGGCCTTTTGTTTCAAATCAGATGCCAATTTGGTCTTATTACTATAAAACCATTAAAAGTAAAAAATATTCAAAGAATACTAAAACGAACTTTCTATGAAAAAAAAACTAATACCATTTGAACTGTACTAAAACCAAAAATATCAAATATGATAAAAAATTGAATAGCAATGTATTAGCAGCATGGTTTCCCCTATATATAAATGAAATATTCTGTTATGGTAATAGGCGGCATGTTCGTTTTTTGGCATCGAGTAATGACTCCTATTGTCATAACATGTCTCGTTATTAAAAAAGGGAGATCAGACTGCGTGACCGATAAACAGTTCTAACACTTTCGCCCCGGTCCCTCAACCTCCGGCGTCTTACTCTCGGGGTTGAGGTGTCTACTCGGTCCTAACCGAACTTAAGGGAGTGGCCATAGGTCCCCTGAGCATTCGTAGATTATTCAACCGGTCCGCTGGTTTAGTCCTGCTTCCTGCCCACGTTGTGATTTCTTTGATCGAGAAAGCAGAAGTGATGCCCGTCCATTCACGGTCGACTGAAGATGTAGACACGGCTGGAGAGTCTGCGCTAAGAAATTTAGAATGCAGCAAAAATATTAATATCAGCAGAAAGCCGGACAATCATCGATTCAATGGTTGAATTGGTAATGTCTTTTTTTATAGCAGAAAAGAATAGAGAAGAGAAACGGGTTACAGAAAAGTAAAGTAAAAAAAATTCATACATTGGCTTCTAGACAGAGAGAAAGAGTGTATGTGATTATCTTGTTGGTAAATCATCTCAGAACGATATATGACTCTTGCGATGGAGGGATAAAGATTTCTATGCGGGGCTTAAAGTTATAGTGGCTTTCCTCCTCCCAACGCTCGCCTGGGCCAATTCTCTCTTCTCTCTTCAAGAATTTTCTCCCGCCTGTCTTTTGCAGCATAAATACACGTTTATATAGATAGACCCGGCTGGTTAAAACTGACCCTCGGCCCTAATACTTCGCACGCGATTATCACTGGGGTTCTGGCTGCTTCAACCAAAATCATGTGAATTCCAAAGTTCCTTCTAGCTTACTCAGCTCTATTTCAATTTTTAATCGATAAAAATTATTTCGACCATTTCCATTGTCTTCTGATGACCCAGATTCAATCGGTACAACTTCTGCCCTAGATCAGATTTCCCCATCGGTAAACAAAATGCTCTGATTTAATTTCACTATTCAAAAAAAAAAATATATATATACGTGTGTGTGTATGTGTTTCCCAGACTCTCTCGCTCTCTCGCTCTCTCTCTCTCTCTCTCTCTCTCTCTCTCTCTCTCACACACACACACACACACACACACACACACAGTATATTTAGAGTAAATAAATTTAATTATCATCTTTTTTCTGGATTATTTATTTTTTCATTTCCTCCTTTTTTTTTTTTTTTGCAAATTATCTTCAACCGTTTCTTACAGACCCCTTTTGTCTTTTTCTTATTTTTGTTTTAATTTTCCCGCGTTTTTATTATACTTTTATCAGTCATCAAGGCTGTGAATCCTCTTAAATAATTGTGTCCCTTTGCTTTTCCTTTCTTACTTTCTCTCCTTCTTCCCGCCGAAGTTTATTTAACTACATTTCTCGGCAACTGGTCGCAATATCCGATTGGACTCCCGCTTATGTCATCGCAAAAGAGGTTGTTCACCAACCAAGATGGCGAAACTCCCATGTCAAGGGCGGCACCCCACCAGACTCTCTGCTGAACAGATACACCGTCGAGGCGCTAACATACGTCTGAAAATGTCAGGGCTATTTTTTACTTAAGTACGACTTTTAATAGGCTTTCACCATTTAAGACTTACATGATTATTCAGAAAAGAGATCATGAACGAGTTTTAAATGCAGGGAATGTTTATTCTACTCAACGTCTCATAATAACGAGAATAAATACACACTACACTCACACACATACAATCAGACACACACACACACCCATATATATATATATATATATATATATATATATATATATATATATATATATATATGTATGTATGTATTTATAATGCTTAAGTACAAAGCGTTGTGAACAAATTTTAACACATTTTTCTTAATGTCGAATGTGATGTTTCGACGCTGATAGCTGTAGGCTCATGCAATGTTAATCAGGGGATAATTTTTCTCGGGATACGAATAAGCGGTCACGAGAGAACATATAATTCCCAACATAGATAAATGTTTTTGATACATTAGCTTGAGACATAAGTAATTTTCGCTTTTGGGAGCCAATTGTAATGACGCATATATCATCTTCACTGCAAAACATAAGTGGCTGTTAAGAATAAATTTGGTGTACCCTAATATAACTTAGTACACAGTGGATTAAAGAAAGTGTTTCTCTCCTCCATGAGAACACAACACTACATACAGAAAGGATAACACAGGAAAAATATCTGGTATTCGATTGGAGTGTTCAGCTACACCCGCCATATTCACCTGACCTTGCACTAACCGATTACCTTTTGATATCGCTGCTAAATACGGCGAAGAAAGCTTTCTGTAATGAAATCCAGATTCAAGAGTTCGTTGAAAGCCTTTACGTCAAAGCCTGTGCAATTTGTCTGAAAAGATATCGAAGAGCCGACTGATAATTGATCATAAATCAACCATTCGCCCTTGCATGGAATACTGCTGTCATATATGGTCTGGTTCCCGTGCCGTTCATCTCGAAGTCTTCGACAAAATCCAGAGACGAATATGCAATGTTAGAGTTCCTGATCTAGCATCTCGTCTACAGTCGCTTTCTCACAGACGTGCTGTAGCCTCCCTCTGTCTTTTCAACAATAATTTTCATGGCAACTGCTCTGACGAGCTACTTTTGCTGGTTCGCAAACAGCAGGAATTTAAGCGGGCTACTAGGTTGGCATCTCGGTCCCACACTTTCACTGTCGAAACAGTTAAATGCAACCGCCTCTTCTACTTCAACAGCTCACACTTCTCAACAGTGGACCTCCCTTCCACTTACTTGCTTCCCTGATAGCTATAATCTTCAAATATTCAAATGTAATGTCAATCGACATCTTCTGATGACTTGATCTTGATCCCCGTCTTTCTCCTTATCCTTTCTTCAAGCACCCCTCTTTACTCTTGCTCTCATTCTCTGGAACCCGTTGTGTGCTAGTGGCACTCTCGCCTTGCTCGGGGGGACTTGCTTAAAAGAAAGTAGCCAAATAATAGGGAATATACTCAAGAGATTGATTAAATATATGGCGAAACGGGGTTTAGAAGAACTAACAGAATAACAAATTATTAAGAGCTACAAACAGTAGGAAGTTGTGGAGAGCCATGTTCGCCTACGTCCTGAAATAAATGATAAAACTGAATCAAATAAATTTATATTTATTCGGTTTTGTATAAAGCGAACATTATGAAAAATTATGAATACATCTTACAATAAAATTTATTTTAGTGGGTAAGGAATGCAGGGAAATCTCCTCAAAGATGAAGAAGAGACTTGAAGCAACAGAAATGTGTATCTACAGAAAGATGCTGAGGATATTATAAGACGAACAGGTTTTGGAGGAAATGGAAATAAAAAGGTAACTTATACTTAACACCAGGAAGATCAGTTGAAAATTCTGGGTCATGTAATGAGGAATGAGGGCTTGGAAAATCTGACAAGACAGATTGAGGGCAACAGAGGAAGCAGTCCGTAACATACATGATGGGCTTGGGCAGGTGAATATTTATTCTACGAAACTATAGACTCGAGGTACTGACTATAAAATCAATTTACGAAGTTCTCTCTCTCTCTCTCTCTCTCTCTCTATATATATATATATATATATATATATATATATATATATGTGTGTGTGTGTGTTTGTTTGTGTGAGATTAGTGCAAATTTTATTTGCACTAATCACACACACACACACATATATATATATATATATATATATATATATATATATATATATATATATATATATTCATGTATATATTATTATTATTATTATTATTATTATTATTATTATTATTATTATTATTATTATTTAAAATCGCGACACAGAAATTACCATGTTTCGTAACTAAAGCCTAAATTTTAAATTACACTTAAGATAAAAGTTTTTGCTTCGTTCTAAAGCGATATTGATTAACTTTCGAAAAAGAGCCATATATATATATATATATATATATATATATATATATATATATATATATATAAGACAAGCTGGTTTATTTTTTAAAATTGGATCTATTTATGCTTGTTTGACTATGTTTGGTGGTGAGAGGGGGAATTTACTTCTGTGTTTGTTTAGGGGGCATTCTCATACATATAGACACACAAACACACACACACACACACATATATATATATGTAAAAGTGAATATTGAAGGCTACACTCAGAGGCGACTGACTGTTTCATGCTAAACGCAATTATCAGAGGTCCGAGGATTACGCCTAGCATGGAACAGCCTGCCGCCTCTGAATGTTGACACCAGCTTCATTTTTATATACGCTCTGTCTCTGATACTGAGCACTTCATTACCTAAATATAGCATACGATAAAACTATATTTCTTCATATATATATATATATATATATATATATATATATATATATATATATATATATATATATATTAACTTTGTAATAACAAAATTCGCTTGAAGATGTAACAGAACTAATGTTTTTAATTTAATATAATTCAATTTGAAGTTTCTGTTTTTGAAACATGGTAATTCCTGTGTAGCGATGAAGCTATATTTTTAAAGCCGTTAATTTATAATATTTATGCTCTGTAAATTTATATTGAGCACTGTTTTGTAAAAATAAAAATATCAATAAGAACACGAGATTACATATCTTACTGTCCTTTTTTTTTTTACTATAATATATATATATATATATATATATATATATATATATATATATATATATATATACATATATATATATATATATATATATATATATATATACATATATATATATATATATATATATATATATATATATATATATATGGTGTAGTAATATATACTGGTGTATATATTTACAGATATATATTGTGTTGTCAGATAAATTCACTTGTTTTATCCAATGTTATTTCAATTAACATGCAGTATATTTTTTGCATCGGATTGTTTTATAGTCATTTTATTTCTTTATTCCTCTGCAACCATTCTTTCTCGCTTGTATTATTGACCGATTTATATATATATATATATATATATATATATATATATATATATATATATATATATATGTAGGGTTTGTATAGACGGAATAAAATTCTATTAAACAAAACCAGAATTTCTAAAAGAGTGCTCAATACAAAGCAATGCGAATAATATTTATTTAAAAATTGTAACATAAACATGTTATAACATCACTACAAAAATAGCCATTTTGTTTCAACACCTCTGGTGTCTTATCAAGTAATGATGTTGAATGTAAATTGTAGAATAAAGGTTTTAAAAGTTTCAAATTAATTAAGCACCCTTCGTGAGGTGAAACGCTGTTACATGAGCTGAAATGATCAATCAAAAAACAAGTATACAAGAATTTAAAAAACTTGACAATGAAGTAAGGTTATAATAACTATTAAATGCTTTAAAGTTGGGTTTATACTAAAATAGAATTTATTCTAATAAGTATTAAATTATACGATAAAATTTGAAATTAAAATTTATAATTTTTAAGTAAATAATTATATATATGTGTGTGTGTGAACATAAACTAAATAACAAGATATTAACAACTATATATGCGTATATAACAAGTCTTAAGTTAGGGATCATAATTTAATATTTCACGATTAAAAGCGAATAACATGAATATAACGAAAGGTGTATTTCGACCAACACTTCCTCAGAAGTCAATTGTCGATATTAAAATACTACCGAATGATTTTTTTTTGTTTTTCTTTTTTAAAAAAATAAAAATAAAAATACGATCCTGAAATGGGACAGATGACAAGAGTGAAGAAAAATTTAAAAAAAAGATTGATAGATAGATAGATAGATAGATCTTCTCATTGCGCGTCTCGTCATTTAAGATTTTGTCCGATAAAATCCTAAAGGACCAAATGCGTCACACGAAAACTTTTTCCACTTTGTCATATATTTTCCCCCAGTATTGTTCTTGATATATAAAAATATATATAGTTATTTCATATATATATACATATATAACGTCCTGGGTATGACGGTAAACTACATCCGCGTCCTGGGTATGGCGATAAACTGCATCCAACAGCAAGGTCTCAGATAATGTTTTCAGAAAAATAATGTTGCCAACTCTAAGTTTTTGAAACAATGATGTTGCCAGCTCTAAGTTTTTGAAACAATAATGTTGCCAGCTCTAAGTTTTTGAAACAATAATGTTGCCAGCTATACATTTTTTATTCCATACAAAATAGGCATTTAAAATTCATATAAACTGGATTTGGCATTAAATAACCCACAGCCATAAAACCCAAACAAACAAGCATATGCCATAAAATCCAAACAAACAAACAAACGAAACAATACATACATACATATATATATATATATATATATATATATATATATATATATAACAGCAGATCAGATCAAATGATGGTTCCCATTGGGCTTATAGGTTAGATTCCTATCTGAGAAGCACATATTTTCTACGAAATTTCTCGAACATTCAGGCCGGTAAATGTAATTAATACTGTTTATTTTAAAACAACATCACAAAAAAAAACATGGCATTTACTTAAATAAATTGTATGTGCTAAAATAACATATGAACAAAAAATATCTTAAATAATTGTCGGACTTAATTCATTTAATATATATATATATATATATATATATATATATATATATATATATATATATATATATATATATATATTGAGAGATTGTAGCTTATACAGAGATATACGTGGGTGACATTTTGATCGATGCTATTAATAGATTTATTTGAGCTTCGACGGGAAAGTCCCGATTCATTTTCAACTTATCTGTCCTGAAGATTTGGTGGGATTAAAATATCCAGAATCCTTTCTTTTCGTTTGCAGACTTAGAAAATCAATAATGTATGATGTCATTTCTTTGTAATCTTTACTGAACGAATCTGCGTTTAGTAAGGCAACTGTACTAGAACCATGATTTAGATGTATGAATACCTGAAGGGAAGACGAGCTCACTGCTATGAAAATCATTTCTGGCTTTTATCTGAACTCGAACACCGATCGCTGGCGACTGAAAAAAGTATACGAAACTTCAGGTCACCGATTTTAGAAAAGGGAGAAACTGAAAGTGAAAGTGAAAGTTGAAAGTTGAAAGCCTCAAGATTCAAGTCGAGGAAGATGGAAAAGAAAAGAAGAAATAAAAGAAAGAGAAATGGGGTGGAGCGGGTGGCGCAAGACACAATGAAACTGTTGAAGAACAAACAACAAATAATGAACGTTATCTTTCTCGACATTTCTTTCAGTTTTGACTTCGAAATTTGGGGGCATAAAATAAATGACGGAGGAGAAACTTAGTTTTTGTTTATTAGTTTTGTTTTGTTTTGTTTTGTTTTGTTTGTTTTTTTTTTTGTTTTTATCTAGTTTTTTTTTTTTTTTAGCAGAAAGGAAAAGGGGGAAAGGTCAGCATCTTCTGTTTGACGAGAATACGGGTTCTGTGGGGAAGGGGATTTAGGGGCGCAGGGAATGGTGAAACGGACGCGTCGCTGACGACGGAATTAGCGACATTTTTCACTGACGTTTTTTTTTTTTGCGTTGATATTTTTCTGGATTTTATTTATTTATTTATTTATTCTTTGTTATTTTTTGTTTTTTGTTTGTTTTGTTTTTTTTTTATTGTTGTTGTTTTTCTTGAGCGAGAGAAAGAGAGAGAGAAAAAAAAAGATTTCGAGAGAAGTCGTTAGTCGGAATTTCGATGCAGAAACGGAACTCATACGCGGGGCTGATGAAGTTAACTGATGTGAAGGGCCTCTCCTCTCCGCGAAAAACCGACAAAAAACCTGCAAGAAATCGAAACAAAGAAAAATAAGAAGCAAATAAAGAACCGTGAAAGGATTTTAAGGGCAACCAAAGAAATAAGGCATTCTGGGTAATCTTGCCCAACCTTCATCACCCCCAGCCTACTGAACCGATATTTCCTAAAATCTGTCTGAAACAAGACCATGAATAAAGAGCATTGAGTAAAGATCTAACAGGCTATAGTAATAATATCCTCGTAGGGCTGAACTATTTCAGCCTGTGGTTAAAATAATAAACTTATCTATTAAATAATTTCAATCTAAATTTCTATGTTGAAGAATTATCATTATTTACAATTTGATTAATATCTTTATCTTCGTCGTTGTTATCCCAAAGTCCCGGCCGATGTGAAAGTCACACACCAAAACTTTGTATTAAATAAAGAGTAGAGTTCGAAATTCCCAAACACCTGACGAAGGACGGAGTGTTGAACGGTCGAAGCGCTTTGATTGCAAAAAAAAAGATCAGGATAATAGTCCGTGTGTAAACAATGTAAATAAATTTAAATTACTCTGGTACAACGACCGGGGACCGAGATCTTTGGACTGTTAAGTTAGTTTGTTAATAAGCGTTGTTAGTCAGCCAAACAGGTAAATTTAGTTTAATCTACACAAAGACGTTAAGAAGACGGCATGTAGCAGGGATCGATCTCTTAACTGTAGTAACGTCACACCACGGCGATACAGCGTTCTACTGCGTTAGTTTAGGTTTAGTGTCACACATGGCGATGTATCTGGGAGCGCCCAGTGATAAATGACGTCAATAACTGCAGAGTGGCACATGGAGGCTAAAATGTAGACGTGAACTTAATCATGTTTCTTTTAATTCGCAATACCCATTTCGATACTTTTTTTTTTGTCTCCATCACTTTTGTTATTAAATATCGCACATTGTGATA
>OZ010602.1:87417496-87489996 GCA_963932145.1 Acanthosepion lycidas | reverse complement strand
TAAACACGTACATATATATATATATATATATATATATATATATATATAACGCTATTTAATAATTAGTATGCTGGGTTTCTCTGAGACGATTTCGACTATTTCAAGGGTTCCACAATGGTAAATAGTTTGAGAAACGCAGATCAGGAGAGATCACATTTATTTGCTATTTAACCCCTCTCTGGTAGGTCAAGAAAATGATTCATGCCTTTTCCAATGGCATTAGTGTGAGATGAACGCCAAAGACAGGGCGAGGTATTGAACTCATTTTGTCGGCTCTATTTTCTGTATCTGTTGAGGGGTCCACTTCTTTTTATACAAATGGACTCACCCAGTATATACTTCCAGTGAATACCCGAGGGTCGAGTCGAGTCGAGTCCAGAGTGACAGAGTAAAAGGTTGTAGGTAACCGGAAGAGTGACGGGTGAGGTAACAGTGTTGTAGGAGTCACAGTGAGCGAGCACGTAGACTCAGTAAGAAGTCATACAGCGATACTTCAATACCAAAGACTGTATATATATATTGCTACTAACCCGTATTCTTGGAACTACTAACTTGCATTACCAGTTTGTATTATTACGTTAATACATTATTTTCATATATTAATTCCTGGCGTTTGTTATTTATTAGTACCGGATTTCATCCCGGAATCCGTAACAGTATCGATAACTATTTCCTTACACAAACATCAAGATATGTCTATATAAGTCCGGCTAAGTATCAGATATCAATCGACATTTTTTATACAGTCAGTAGTTTGCGATTCTGACCCGCTAACGAACACTTTTATTAGGTTTAACGTAGTCAGGAGCAAAGCCCCTAATGTGGGGATTTCTATAGAGAAAAAGAAACGTAAGGGCTTTGTGCCATTAATATGATTAGCAGTGTACGACCAAGTATTGTAGAATTGGGCTAGATTGGCAAAGTATGAACCGGATAGAGAGAAAAGAGGTAGAAAAGAAGCGAGAAAGAGCGAAAACAAGAAAAACAACGTGAGGGAGACAGAGACAGAGGGAAGGAGCAAGAGAGAGAAAAAAAAGAGATTGGGATATAAATAAAACGATCGGGTGACCCCCACCCCCGAAAATAAACAAATTCCTAAGACAGGTAGAAAATATCTTTAGAAATAATGAAAACATTGTTGTGTAATATCAGTTCTCAGATGTATAGCAGTGGATGCTGGATAATATCCTCAGAGGACGAAGAAGAGACTTGAAGCAGGAAAAACATAATAAAGAGTACTGAAATGTTATGTAATATCAGTCCCCCTATATGGCAGTGAATGCTAGACAATCTCCTCGCAGATGAAGAAGAGACTTGAAGCAACAGAAGCAAAGAAAAGGGTATTGAAATGTTATGTAATATCAGTCTTCCTATACGGCAGTGAATGCTAGACAATCTCCTCATAAATAAAGAAGAGACTTGAAGTAAAATAAACAAAGAAAAGAGTACTGAAATGTTATGTAATATCAGACCTCCTATATGGCAGTGAATACTGGACAATCTCATCACTGATGAAGAAGAGACTTGAAGCAAGAGAAACAAAGAAAAGAGTACTGAACTGTTATGTAATACCAGTCTCCCTCTATGACAGTGAATGCTGGACAATCTGCTCAAAGATGAAGAAGAGACTTGAAGCAAGAGAAACAAAGAAAAGTGTACTGAACTGTTATATAATTATCCATCCTCCTATATGGTAGTGAATGCTGGACAATCTGCTCAAAGATGAAGAAGAGACTTGAAGCAAGAGAAACAAAGAAAAGAGTACTGAACTGTTATGTAATACCAGTCTCCCTCTATGACAGTGAATGATGGACAATCTTCTCAAAGATGAAGAAGAGACTTGGAGAGAAAATTCTGAAAGTTACCGAAAAAGAATGCCAAAGTACTTTTCTGAAATAAATTTAACAAATCCTATAATAGCATTTTCAAAAGATATGTTCAAGTTTTTTTTTCTCAGTTTCTTTGCTTTTTAAAAAAAAAATATGCGCCATTTTTTATCTGTTTTCGGCTGGCTTCACGCTTTTTTTGTCTGCCACTAACTTCAAAACCTGGATTGACTGCCAGAGGTCATTTGTCTGCCAGAGGTCAATTCCGACACCTAACTTTTTTATATATTAGCCAATTTGTACAATAAAAAAATGTTTATAAGTTGATTGATAACTCCAACTGAAGTCTTAACATTGTTTTCACACTACAATTATCCCCGGTGAATTAACGCGTTGTTGGCGCCTCCAGAAAAAAATATATCAGAAAATGCCAAGGACGAGATAACTCGTAATGGGTGCCATCTTTGAAAAAAAACTGAAAACCAATGTGTTAAGGGAACTGGAAACGAAAAGAAAATTCTTATATTTAGAATCAGTTGAAGAAACTTTTGAGATTTTTGGAACACATAACGAAGGAACTGTATCCGGTGGCAAGGCTCTGGTCGGCAGATTGAAAGTTCTGGGGAGCGTGGAACCAACTCTTAATTGATGTTATGCCCAGATCCAACCTGAAGTGCGGTGGTAGCACCTGTTAGTGTCCTAGCTATGGTCAAATAGTGACCCCCAAAACAAAACACTATAAAAGTATAAAAAACATTACTGTAAAAATACCAACAATATATTTTTATATAAAAGTTACTAAGAAATACATATATATATAGTAAAATGACCAACAATCCATTTTAACTCCTAGTTGAAGGCATACATTTCCGCTCAAATTATATTTAGTTGAAGCCATTAAATTGTGTTCAACATATTTAGGTTTCGCCATAAAGGGTGATACGCCGCTAAACAAAATACACCACCACATAATGAGGAAAGGAGGTTTGGATAATTTGACACTCACAGAACATTGAACGCAGGTGCAACGGAGGGAAACCTATGAAACGAGCTTGTGTGGATAGATTGAATAGGGAGAGGGATAGGAAAAAGGCAAACATTGCTAAGTGCTACAAAACAGGAAGCTGTGGAGAGTCATGATCGCCCCGTCCTGGTTGGGCACGGTACAGAGAAGAAGAAGATTATTTTATGTTTTTAATATGACATATGAGGGTTATCCTACTTTAGCTAAAAAGGCTTTATCTGTTTTATTGCAATTTTCTACTTCTTATTTATGTGAATTAGGCTTCTCAACCCTAAATAACATAAAAAATAAGAAGCGAGAAAGACTACGCTTAACTGGAAAAGAAATGAGGGTCTGCTTATCACCCATTGATACATTTTGGATTTCAATACAAAAAGAATATCCCGCATTAGCTAAAAAGGCTTTATCAGTTTTATTGCAATTTTCTACATCTTATTTATGGGAATTGGGCTTCTCAACCCTAATTAACATCAAAAGTAAGAAACGAGAAAGACTACGCTCAACTGAAGAAGAAATGGGGGTCTGCTTATTGCACATTTGACCAAACATTGAAGAAATCTCAGTCACAGGTTGCGAACTAAATAAGCTAAACAAATAATTAAATAGCAAATATTGAAATAAAGTAAGTTCATTTTTGTATGGGTATTTTTAAAAGAAATCGATGGTTTTATTTCCTAGCATTTAAATGTATACTCTTTAAAAATGTTGCTAATTGTAGCCTGATATTTTCATTTGCTCTTAGGTGTGCCGTTGCTTAAAAAGGTTGAGAAAACACTGTGCTAAACTACTGAAAAACTGTTTATCAAATAACTACAAATATTTATTGCTAAAATTAAATCCAAAATGTAATAAAGAAAAATGACACTGTAAAGTCCAGTGACTTGAACTTGCTAGCACGGTGAGCGTTTTAATACTAAATTGATTTAAAAAAAAAAGTACCTAGCCATTTATAGGGAGTGTCTCAGAGTTACATAGATAGATATACCCTTGTATAAATTAATTGAAACAACTGCTTTAGTTTTGTTTCTTTCACCATACAGTCATTTTTTGACCAGCACCACCCCTGGGGTGACAAGGTGTAATCAAATTTCTGTTTTTTCCTCATATTAAGTCATTTGCAGTGATGTGCAGTAATATCAGTCTATTTTCGACGTGTAGGGTGAAATTTGTTTGGCTTTGAAAAATATTGCGTCATCAGTGATTGGATCATATTTTCATCACGCCCAGACACTACTGTCTCGACTGTCGATTAGTTGTCCTACGGCCATGATTTGCGATGGACGTTACTCCAAGGAATCAGTATAAGGTAAAGAAAATTATTCTTCTGAATTTACGTGTCATTTTCCTACAAATAAAATACTTTTAAATTATCACAGTTTGGCCACGCCAGAGATAATCGCCTACACAATTCTCAAATGCGCGTGACATGCGTGAACCACTAGGGAACAGATAAATATATTTTTGTTTAGCAAAGTCATTTAACATCTGCTGGTACCAATTAACTTAAATTAGGAGTGCTTTCAACTTCTTTTATTACCGTGTCCCTTCAGGACTTAGCCGATCATAGCCCTCCACATTTTCCTGTCCTTTGTAGCTCTTAATAATTTTGTTTGTTATTTTCCCAAACCCTGTTCTGCCATCCATTTGCTTTTGCCGATTAAGCATCTCGCCCGTTGCTTTCCCTTGACCAGTTTTCACTCTGTCCGTCCTATAAGGATCAGATTTTCCAAACCCTCTTTCCTCACTGTGTCCTAGAAACTTCAGTTGCATCTTACTGATGTTAAGAATATGTTTCCACTTTGTTTCTATTCTCTCCAAAACCTCGCCGTTGCTCATATGTTAGGCCCATGGTATCCTCAGCATCCTTCTGTAGAACCACATTTCTATTGCTACAAGTATCTTCTTCATCTATGAGAGGATTGTCTAAAATTCGCTGTCATACAGATACCACGTAAGAGTTCAGTATATTTTTCTTTGTATTCTCTTAATACTCTGCTTAGCTTTTGGAATCCATCTTTGGCCATTCCAATACGTCTTCGGATCTCAGTGTTGGACTTTCCGTCTTCTGTTAGAACACTATCCAGATATTTAATTCTCTGTACCTGCTTGATTTTAGTGCCCTAGGTATGTTTAGGCTCATCTTTTTGCTGATGACCATGCATTGTGTCTTGTAGGTTATCCTTAGTCCTTTCTTCCCGCTTTCCTTCGCTACCTTCTGTATGAGGTTTTGTAGCTTTCTATCCGTGTCTGCTATCAGCACTGTGACATCTGCATATCGTATATTGTTAAAATTGTGGCTACCAATAATGAATCCTGGTAGGACTTCTAGTTCTTTCAAAATAGCCTCACGGTATAGGTTGAATAAATCCGGTGAGAAGATGCATCCTTGTCTTATACCCCTTTCTACTTTTGTATCTCTGCTGAACTCATTTCATATCCGTATGCAGGCGGGTTTGCCGCCAGTAAGATTCTTAATTATTCTAATGTCTTTCCCGAATATGTCAAGGTTGCTGAGCAGTTCTAACAGATCTGTGTGGCGTACTTTGTCGAACGCCTTTGCGTAGTCTATAAAACACAGGTACACGTCTTTTGCATTTGTATTTCTCTTTCTGATAACATTCTTTGCATAAATATTGCTTTCCTTGTTCCAGTGTCTTTGACGAACCCGTACCGTTCTTGTCCTATCTCTGGCCTGATTCTGCTGCGCTCTCTGTTCACCAGGATTCGGATGATCAGTTTTGTTACGTGGCTCATTAAACTAATTTTCCCGTGAAGTTCACTTTCGTTTGCGCCTGATTCCTTAGGCAGTGCTATGAAAATCGATCTGCTTATACCTCTAACTACACGCATAAAACAATCCAAACATTCGGTTAAAAGAAAAAAAAATCTTTCTTGATAATGGCGAAAACGTATAGCCGAAAGGGCTCGGTCATGCAGAACTTTTCACAGTTTTTACACACTTTGTGTCCAGAAAAGAAAACACTCGTACGAACAAAAGAAAAATTAAATAAAAGGCATAAACGCAGTATCTTGTCAGATGTCTTTAACGAAACATATAATAATATATATATATATATATATATATATATATATATATATATATATATATATATATATGCGTGTATGTGTGTGTGTGTGTGTCTGTCTGTGTTCATCTGTGTAAAGAAAGAGATGAACAGACCGACAGATAGATAGATAGATAGATAGATAGATAGATAGATAGATATGAACAGACTGAGATAGATAGATAGATAGATAGATAGATAGATAGATAGATAGATAGATATGAACAGACTTAGATAGATAGATAGATAGATAGATAGATAGATAGATAGATAGATAGATAGATAGATAGATACGAAAAAGATTGAATAATATGGTATGGACGTTTTTCTCTTCTGTTCCGTCTCTCTGTGTCTCTGTCTCTGTCTCTGTCTCTCTCTCTGTCTCTCTCTCACACACACACACATAAATAGACAGACAACATTTTTTGTCCATCTTTACTATGCCTGATAAATACGCTTTTGTACCGTTACCCACGAGAGACCGGGAATCGAACCCCTGCTGTTTATTTCATGCCAAAAGCTAAAGGCCAACGGCTGGCAAAACAGACCTACCCTCAGGGATCTTGACTAGTCGTATGAATGAGAGACTTGACGAAGGGTCATTTTGGCCGGAAAATAATCAGCCTACTCCAAACCTTCTGAAAATAAGGTACAAGCCGATGTTAGAAGAATGGAAAAAAATTAGGGACTCTCTGGAAAATGAGAGAAGTGACCTTTTTTTATGAACATTTTAGCCGTAGGCTTTGTAAAACATTGGTTTTCGAAAACCCTGAGAGGTTTCAAATATTAAAAACGTTAACCTCCAAGTTAGGCATTTGCAGCAAAACATATAATAACGTAGCAGCCACCGTTAGTAGAAGTATCTTGATAAAAAAAGGAAGATTGGTTCGATTTCCAACATAGAAAGAAATTCAAGTCATTAAAGATGAGTAAAATATTTTGCAGAATACAGACAAATCGCTTTTAAGATGATTTAATAGAAAGTACATTTCGTTAAATATCTCAGATTCTTGTTTTCATTATTTTGCGTATTATTCAGCCTATCGCTGCCATCATTATTGTTTTTAACAAATACCGTCTTCCATTAGCAAAAATGTTTCAAATATCACGATTTAATATCTATATTTTTGCCGTTTTAAGCAACATATTAAGGTATAATTAATATAGTAAGTAGCCATTGCTTTTCTAATACTGGCTGAATATAATTTCATTTTTTATTATTATATTTTTTATCATTTCACACCAAGCAAAGTAAAGCTACTAAGATGATCTGGTATGAAAAAATCTTAGGTTGCGAAATTTGAAAGATTATCAGAAAAAGAAAAATATTATTAAGGAGAGAGAACAATAAAAGAGCAGAAATAAAGAAGACAGAAGATAATGATTGACATTGCATTTGAATTTTTTAAAAGAGGGTTCTGTTAGCATTGTCCTGTTATGTCTACAGCTCGCCATTAATCGTCTGAGAGATCCCTCTCCGCCTTTCGTCATCATGGCTGATGTTAGCCTCCAGGAGCGTGAATCATGTCGCCTTCTTGGGTTAACTTTCTCGGCCAACATGAAATTAAAAGATCGCCTCACATCTATAATTTGTCCGGCTTTGTTCTTAATTTTCATCAATGGCTTTCCTATTTATCCCTTACCGAAGCTGATAGAGATAACTGACCTTCCCACACAACAATTTACAACTGTACCCGCAAATTCAAGGATGAGCGGCAGTCGTTGTTTGATGATGAAGGAGAAGGCGTACCTTACGAAGTTTTAAGAATGTCAAGTGTCGTATTATTAAAATGACATAAATATTTGTCAAAAAAATACAAATAAAAAACTTAATAGAAAAATGATATTTAATATATCACAACCTTACCAGACAGTCACGCTTACAATTTAGTAAGACATGCTAGATTGAATTTGGTTGTCCCAGCATCTGCTTTTCCGACCGACCCACAACCGCGGGTGGGGGAAATCAAAATAATCTGAATGCCGGACCTTGGAAATTCTCAATACGGACAAGCAATATGGCTTTTGTTTCTCTAGGTCAATGGCTGACGTATTATTGCTTAAAGATTCTATGAAGTTTTAGATAAGAATGGTCAAGCTCAGGCGGTTGCTCTAAACATCACAGAAGCGTCAGAAAGGAGTTTGGCATACATGACCCCTTCACAAGTTGAAAGGTTGTGGTGTCGCCGACGAATCTTTGAACTGATTGATTTCGTTCTTATCAAATAGAGAAATGAAAGTCATCTAGAACGGCCACTCTCCTAGATCCTTTTGAAATCATGCAGTTGCCTCACAAGGATCTATAATTGATCTTACTTTGTTCTTAATTTTCATCAATGACTTTCCTGATGACATCAGTTCTCAACATGATATCTATGCTAATGACACAACAATTTACTCCTCTCTCTATGGTAAGTTTGATCAGTTCGATGAGGTTATATTGGAAGATGATCTCAAAAGTGACCTACAATCTTTTGTTAACTGGGGCAACGAATGGCTTGGCAATTTTAACGCCTGCAAAACTAAACAGCTCACCAATAATCGGGGGAGAGATCACTTTCCGCCTTCCATCAGCATCGCTGATGTTAACCTCCAGGAATGTGACTCGTGGCGCCTTCTCAGGCTCACATTCTCGGTCGACATGAAGTTAAAAGATTATATTGAATCCATTACTAGGTCTGCTGCAAAGAAAGTTGGTTCACTGCATCATGCTAGGCATTTTTTCTCCCCTGAATCTATCTTATATATCTATAAGTCTACTATTCGTCCATGCTTTGAATATTGCTGCCATATATGGTTCGGTGCTCCTGCTGTATATTTAGAAATCCTTGATAAAATCTAAAGAAGAATCAGCAATATTATTGATCCTGACCTGTTATCTCGGCTTCAGTTACTTTCCCACCTCCGTAAAATTGCCTAAACCTGTGTTTTTTTCTATAAATATTTTCAGGGTAATTGTTTGCATGAGACCATCATTCATTTAATAGAGCCAATGAGGTATTATGTTGGATGTAGTAAGAAAGGTAAGAATGCTTTGAATTGGTGTTAGGAATATTGTGGTATGTTTGGTTCAGTGTTTGTATATAGCTAAGTTTAAAGTTAAGGCAAAAGACCGTCCTTTTCCCCTTTCCCCATTTTTGGCCTTGTGCCACATTTTCTGTATTCAAGCGTAAATAAATATTACTCATTGCTATGGCACATAGAATTTATGAATTTGAGCGCATTACTAAATTAGAAACAAAGTCTCATCAATGAACAATTGAATTTGCTAGAGGTAGCCGAAAGTTCTATAACAATTACTTTTCTCGCATTTCTCACTTGTGGAACTCTCTTCCATGTTTCATGTCAAATTTCGTCTTCAAACATTTAAAAGCAATGTCAATCATTATCGGCTGATTCTGGTTAGTCTTCTCTTGTTCTTGCTCATTAATAATGATTCTGTTTTCTTATTCTTTCACATTCAGTAATTCCTCAGTAGCCTTACATGGGGTGAATTTGATATATATATATATATATATGGTTTTTACCACAGCTCATGTTGCAACTTTTATTGTTATTATTGCTTTTCTTTGGCACTCCTTATTACTGGTTCCCATATTGTATTCATTTCTACGCTTGGTCGGCTCAGGCGATTTTTGTGGCCTAACATATGTGCTGATTCCTTAAGTTTACGAATTTTCCAATGGTGTTCCTTGTCTATGATCTCAACCTGATCCCAAAGAGGGCGGTGATCTCCCTTCTCTCTCCATGTTCAGCCGCGCCTGATTTTTCCACTTCCCCTTGTGTTACAGCTTTCTGGTGTTCTTGAAGCCTTACCATAAGTTCTGGTAAAATCATGGAATTATAACAGCAAAAATTGCAATATGAGCACTGGTAAAAACTGTTGCTGAGACATTAGGTTTATAATACCAAACAATTCATACACAGATGTCCTCAAGGACACATGGTAAGTGGAACTAGAAGAGTCTACCCCAGTGAGCGAAATAAAGGGTGCAGTTCGACATTTCAACCACCTGAAGAAGGCCGGAGCGTACAACGGAAGAAACGTTGTGATAAATGTGGCGACAAAGATCAGGACAATAATCCGAATCATGTAAAGAAAATTGAAATGTTTCGCTATTTAAGTACCTTAAAAGTTTGGGGTTACTCAAAATTTCTTGCGGAGCTAAATATATAGCTAAACCTGTCAAATTTATAAGGTTTTCCTTCTTGGAGCTTATTTACACAGATAAAAGTGCAATCTGTGGAGTTAACCTTCAAGATAGGACATCTGACATAGACCTGTGTGATATTGGAGGAACCGAGACATTTCTCATACAGTCTCAGGTATGATAGACTGGTCCTGTCTTGAGAATGTCTGATGACAGGATACCCAAGATCCTAACGTATAGCCAGTTAGATCAGGGCTACAGGAATTTAGGACGCCCATGGCTAAGATACAAAGACAAGCTGAAGAGCAACTTGTCAGCTGTCAATATACCACAAAACACCCTCGAGCGCTCAGGCTTGGAGCGAGTAGAATGGAGATCAACATATTTTCAATTTGCTTGTCCGAAGCGTCTTCAAGAAGTGAGAGCAAAATCTAAAAGGTCAGCCAATCTAACAGTAGTCTCATCTGACAATCTTCACTCTTGGTTCGTATGTGGCCTCCTTTGTAAATCACTAGCGGGTCTTAAATGCCACTTAAGATTATCGCACAAAATTTTATAACGAATCAACTAAGCTGTCAGATCCTCATATGTGGAAAACGACGGGAGAGTTCATCATATATATATATATATATATATATATATATATATATATATATATATATATATATGTTTGTGTGTTTAAGCATTTATATATACGGATACATACATACATATATATATATATATATATATATATATATATATATATATATATATATATATATTGTATATATATGTACGTAAATAGAATATAGTTTATCTGAGCTCGAAAAAAATCATCTCTATAAATATGTGTGAGGGAGGGAGAGAGAGAGAGGTAGAGAGGGAGAAAGAAAGAGAGGGAGAGAAAGAGTGAGAGGGAAGAAAAGAAACAGAGAGGTAGAGAAAGAAAGAGAGAGAGAGAGAGATTTTATATGTATCTAATATAATTATTTTCAACTCAAGGGCTTAATGAAGCGAATTTAAGGGGGTAAAAGCCGAGGATCGAACCCCTGCTGTCACTAAGATGACCTTTTTAACTTTCTGTCTCCAGTCAATTGTGCACGTAAAAAGGTCGGCTAAATTAAAAATAAAAAGTAATGTAGAATAAAATAATTTTATTCATATGAGGACAATCTCTGAAATTCTTCTTCTGTGTGCCGTGTCCCTTCAGGACGTTGTCGATCATGGCTCTTCACTATTTCCTGTTTTTGTAGTTTTTAAATTTCGTGATTTTCATATATCTCCTAAACCCTGTCCCGCCATCCATTTACTCAAGCTCATTCGTATTCTATGTGCTGTATCCCTAAGAAGGTAGGCGATCATGGCTCTCCACAATTTCCTGTCTTTTGCAGCTCTTAATAAATTTTATCTTTTTGTTATTTCTCACAAACCTTGTTCCGCCATCCATCTACTCAAGGTCATTCTTCTTCCATGTGGTGTATCCCTAAGAATGTAGGCGATCATGGCTCTCCACAATTTCCTGTCTTTCGTAGCTCTTAATAATCTTTTTCTTTTTGCTATTTCTCCTAAACCCTGTTTCGCCATCCATTTACTCAAGCTCATTCTTCTTCTATATTCCTGTATCCCTTCAGGATGTAGGCGATCATGGCTATCCACAATTTCCTGTCTAATGTAGCTCTTAATAAATTTTGTCTATTCGTTTTTTTTTCTCCGAAAAATTGTTCCGCCATCCATTTACTCAAGATCGCTAGATAGGTTAGGTTTTCCTCTATTCCTCTTGCCTTCTGTCTGCCCTGTAAGTATCAGATTTTCCAAGCACTCTTTCCTCATCATGTGCCCTAGAAAATTCAAATGTCTCTTCCTGGTGTTAATTGTAAATGTCCTTTTTGTTCTTATTTGTCTCGTTCCATGGTATTCTCAGTTTCCTTCTGTTTTAATTCAAGTCACTTCATTTTTAAGGAGATTGCCCCTCATCGTATATCAGTATTTGATAATTAATATTACATCAGTTCAACGCACTTTTATTCGCTTCTAACGAAATGTTTCTGTTTCTTAATACTTTTCTTTTCTCTATAGCAATGCAACTTCGGTTATCAGTATCGCACTTTGTGTGGACTGGTCGTTTTGCAAACAGACATACATTCAGTTTTCGTATAATTGATGCGTAGTCATTTCTTCTGGATTTCCTTAAC
This sequence comes from Acanthosepion lycidas, assembly GCA_963932145.1. NCBI lineage: Eukaryota > Metazoa > Mollusca > Cephalopoda > Sepiida > Sepiidae > Acanthosepion > Acanthosepion lycidas. The sequence continues at coordinate 87,477,756 of OZ010602.1, read as the reverse complement.
TATCTTCTGCAGGAGGTTTTGCTGTATCCTTTCGGAGTTTTCTATCAACACCCTGTCACCTGCATATCTTATGTTGTTAATAGTGTGGCCGCACAATAATTAATCCTGATAGGATTTCTAAATCTCTCAGAATCGCCTCACTCTATAGGGTGAATAAGATGTAAAATTACTCATGCAAAAACGAAGCAGTACTCACTTCTTTCACAGACTCAGACACACACGTATATATATATATATATATATATATATATATATATATATATATATATAATAGGCAGCATATATTTTAAATTACAAATTTTTAGATTACAAATCATACCTTGAATCAATTAGCAATATTAAAGGGATTTCGCCAATAATTGCATTAATATTGCTAATTGATTCAAGGTATGATTAACTCTTTGTAATATATATATATATATATATATATATATGTATAATTATTTATTTTAAAAAATTTATAACATAAATATGTTATAAGATCACTACAAAAATAGCCATTTTGTTTCAACACCCTCGGTGTCTTATCAAGTGATGACGTTGAATGTATTCAACACTAAAACTAAAATAAATGCTTCAAGAAAGATTTTTCATTTTTTTAAATTTATTTTGAATTATAAGTATTGCGTTTTTATCGTGGTACCTGGAGTAACGGGTTTGATTTAGGGTCATAAAAATAACTTCACAGACACTTTTTTTTTCTCTTTTTCTCCCCTTTCTACCTTTCGTTTTGACTTTGTTCCACGCTGAATTGTTGACTAACTCTTTGGAGCAGCAGTTACAGAATAACTAGTCGTAATCATAGTGAAAATTGTTTTGCAATTCTAAGATAAACAGAGAAAAAAGATCGTACTTGATGTCACAATTGGAAAACGCCTTGGTCTCTAAAAACCATATTACATTTCTTCGTTTGTACTCCTCGCTCTCTCTCTCTATCTCTTTCTAACTTAAGAGAGAGAGGGGAGGTTCAAGTCAGTCATTAATTCAACACAATTACGCACCATCTTTTGGGCGTCTCCCCTCAAATGCCAGGTTCGCCCCGCACCACTACCGCCTATTTTGCTGTATACAAATGAGGGGTCGGTCGCTTTGAACCAAATGAATTGGGATCAAAACGTCACATCGCCATATCATGTCGCCATTTATTGACACGTCGAACGCGGCCCCAGACTCACCAGAGCGAACGGATTTTGTTGTTGTTGTTTTACATTTCTTTTTTTTTTTTTTTTTCGTTAAACGGGTCCCACTGAATTCTTTAAAGGTCGCTGGTCACGTGGTGCTATCACACAAAAAAAGCCGAAAAGCAAAAATAAATAAAAATAAATAAATAAATAATAATAATGGCTTCGAACATTGTAAAGACAAAGACACTAACAGCATCCATGATTCGGGCACAAAAATAAATAAACATATAAATAAAAAAAAAAGCTCGGGGATTTTGGTGGGGTAGGGTGGGTGTTAGTAGGCAAAAGCATAAAGTCAAAGAATGATTAATACCGAAACTGGGGGGTGAGTGGTAATGGTTAACGAGCCAGTTTCGCAGATCATTAGAACTGAATAATGAGTTTGATTCTCACTAGGAGCCACCATTACTGGTCTTGTGAATAATAATTGGGTGACTCAATGTGGGTGAAGTTTAATGAGATCGACCATTACGACTTAGTAGTGAATTTGAGCCTCACTGTGTGCCATGCTACTAAAACATTGCGGGCCTCGACATGGGGTAATCGCAAGTGATCTTCTCTTTTTAGCAATTACTGCGGTGTAGTGAGCTCGGTCCTCACTGGGTGCCTGATAATGAAGTTTTTCGCTTCCTTAATACTCTGCTTAGCTTTTAGAAGGCAACTTACAATGTTAGGTTTTTGGTGCCGCATTTTCGGGGGTCTCTTAAAACTCGTCCTAGAAATTGACATTTTTTTTTTTTTTTTTTTGTAATTGCTCCAATTGTAAAACCTTCAATTCTTCGTTCGCATCTTGAACTGTTCTTTTCGCTGACAGCCATATATTCCGTCTTATTACAATTGATGCTTAGTCCTTTCTTCACGCTTTCCTTCACTACCTTCTGTAGGAGTTCGTATAGTTTCCTTTCTGTGTCTGCTATCAACAATATGTTATCTGTACATCTAATGCTAAGATTATGTCCGCCAATAATGCAATACTGCCCAGAGCATTTCCTGAAGTATTTGCCGGTAGGAATATTGCCCGGAGCATTTCCTGAAGTATTTGCCGATAGAAATATTGCCCGGAGCATTTCCTGAAGTATTTGCTGATAGAAATATTGCCCAGAGCATTTCCTGAAGTATTTGCCGATAGAAATATTGCCCGTAGCATTTCCTGAAGTATTTGCCGATAGAAATATTGCCCAGAGCATTTCCTGAAGTATTTGCCGATAGAAATATTGCCCGGAGCATTTCCTGAAGTATTTGCCGATAGAAATATTGCCCAGAGCATTTCCCGAAGTATTTGCCGATAAAAATATTGCCCGGAGCATTTCCTGAAGTATTTGCCGGTAGAAATATTGCCCGGAGCATTTCCTGAAGTATTTGCCGGTAGTAATATTGCCCAGAGCATTTCCTGAAGTATTTGCCGGTAGAAATATTGCCCGTAGCATTTCCTGAATTACTTGCCGGTAGAAATATTGCCCAGAGCATTTCCTGAAGTATTTGCCGGTAGAAATATTGCCCAGAGCATTTCCTGAATTATTTGCCGGTAGAAATATTGCCCGGAGCATTTCCTGAAGTATTTGCCGGTAGAAATATTGCCCAGAGCATTTCCTGAAGTATTTGCCGGTAGAAATATTGCCCGGAGCATTTCCTGAAGTATTTGCCGGTAGAAATATTGCTTGGGGAATTTATCTGCAAATAAAGCTAGAAGAATATGCCAAAGATAGTGCTATGTCTGCTTCCAGACTTTTTTAGAAGGAAAGATGAAAAAAAATGATGGCAATTTGGTGCAAAAAATGTGTAATTGCATTGTGCATGGAGGCCCTATTTCCTTGGAAATTTCAACTTTCTCTTTCTGTGATGTTAAGTATAAGTTTCCTTTTTTTTTCCATTTTCTCAAAAACTTCATCATTGCTCACATATCTGGTCTACTGTATTCTCAACATCCTTCTGCAGAAACACATTTCTGCTGTTTCAAATCTCTTTTGAGGAGATTTGTCCAGCATTCACTTCCATGTAGGAGGACTGATATTACATAACATTCAGTAGTTTTTTCTTTGTTTCTAATAAAAAATTTTCCATTTCATAATATTTTGCTTAGCTTTTAAAAGGCATCTTTCACTATCCTAATGTACCTTTTGATTTCAGTGTCACGCTTTCTATCCTCTGTTAAAACAATCCTCAGATGTTTAAAGTTTTGTACTTGTTTGATTTTGGGATCTCAAATTTCTCCGTTTGGTTGGGTTTTTTTTTGCAAACAACCATGAATTCTGTCTTCTTGCAATTGATGTTCAGTCCTTTCCTTCACTTGCTTCTGCAGGAATTCTTGTAGTTTTCTTTCTATGCCTGATATCAATACTGTCTAATCTGCATATCTTCTGTTGTTAAGATTGTGGTCCCCAATAATGAATCCTGATAGGACTTCTAATTCTTTCAGAATTGCCTTACTGTAAAGGATGAATAAGTCTGGTGAGAAGACCCATCCTTGTCTTATGCCCCTTTCTATTTTAGGATATTTATTTATCATGAATTTTTTCATAAGTAACCATGTCTCAAGATTGTTCATTATATGCCCTTATTATATGCCCTGCAAATTTCGACTCTCTCATTCTGAATCTAAATATAAGAGTCCATTTTATTTCTATTTTTCTCTAAGACTTTGTCGTTTCTCACACGTTCAGCCCATGGTATTCTCAACATCCTCCTGTAGAACCACATTTCAGTTGCTTTATGTCTCTTCTTCATCTGTGAGGAGATTTCCAGTATTCACGAGTATATAATAGGACTGATACCACGTAACACTTCAGTACTTTTTTCTTTGTTTGCAACGACATTTTCCTGTTTCTTAATACTTTGCTTAGGTTTTGAAAGGCATGATTTGCTATCCCAATGCTCATTCGGTTTTTATTGTCGCACTCTCAGTCCTCTGTTCAAACATTTACCAAGTATTTAAATTGTTTTAATTGGTTGATTTTGGTATCCCCATTTTTTATTTTTTATGTAGCTCTGTCCTTTTTGCTAACAACCATCTTCTTCCATCTTCCTGCAATTGATGTTTAATCTTTTCTTCGCCATTTCCTACACTACCTTCGATAGGAATTCCTACAATTTCCTTTCGGGGCGTGCTATTAATTCTGTGTCATATTCATATCTTATATTATTAAGATTATGACCGATAATAATGAATCCTGTTACGACTTCTAATTCTGTCAAAATCGCCTCACGGTAAAAGTTTCTTAGCCAACCTTAATAGCCGAAACTGGAAGCCAAATATTTTGTGTACTAGAATTTTTGCAAAACGCTGACTCGTGATGAAATCTTCACAGTATTTAATATTGTTGAAGCTATCACTATTAATTTTGTCGAGATTTACAAACTCTACGTTTCGTTCAATTTCGCAAACCAATCGAACGAAATTTGAATAAGCTGATTTGTTTGGAAAAATACTTTCACAAAAACCCTACTTCGCGGTTTTTACGCACCCTAGTAAAACGTTTGTGATGTCAGTGAATACTCTTTGTCACTTTTGTAATATCAACGAATACTCGTTGTCATTTTCGAAATACTCGCAGATACAACTATAGTTACGCCGTTGAACAATACTGGTGTCAGACGCCTTCGAATATCACTCACACTAATAGTACTTGCTCGATAATACTCGCTTGAATAGTAACCACCGAATAGTAATCCGGAGAGAGATCAGTATAGAGAAATAGTATAGTGAATAGTATAGAGAACAGCGATCCGTATAGTAATAGAGGATAGTGTAGAAATAGTGATCTGTATAGTAATAGAGGATAGACTAGAGATAGTGATCTGTGTACAAACTCCAATGTCGGCAAGGACACTATATTCCTATATGACAAAAGCCAACTGTACTTTGTACACAATTACCTGTTTACACTGCTCGCCAACATTTGGTTACGATTGGTCAATGTATGGCTATTTTAGAGGGTGTGACCGACTAACTGAAGTCGTTGAATATAGAAGGTTCGGTTCTGATAATTTTTTGTCCTTTTCTTTCCATTATACAAATTTTGTTATTTTTAATGTCTTATTATGGCTAAGACAGCCTGATGAAAAATAACTGTTCAGAGGTGATTCGTTTCGATAAAATACGATGAAGCTCTGTTATTTAACTATTTTCACTCTAATGATTTCTCAATTATTCGCTGCCACTCTCTAGTGGAAACCCCGTCGCTCCGAGTCCGATATGTGGACATTACATTCTACGTACGCGGTATGTGAGAGACTGCCCCGATCATCTCTCGGGTAGCTGTTTATATATTTGTCTGTTCATTATTCTCGGGTGTAGGTATGAGATCACGTACTTCTACATTCGGTGGCCGAGAGTAACCGTCCACCTGACTTTCAGTAACGCTCAAATGTGAAATTTGATTACAATGTTTATTCCATCATCATATTATAATAGATCTGCCAAGAACGATGAAACGTTGTAAGATCCTGGACACAAATTTACTGTGGAAGATTTAGAAAAGAGAACCATTATTAAGCAGCGAAGACGACAGAAGAGTATTCAAGAATAGATAACGTTTGACATTGCATTTAAATTATTGAAGATCAAAGCTGTCTGGAAAGCAAGAAGCCGGGAGTTCCACAAGCGAGAAATGGGAGAGAAGAAACTGTTAGCATAGAACTTACGGTTACACGAAGTCATTTCAACTGTAAAATGATGAGAGATTGCTGCTAATCTAGTAGAAGATCAAAATTGACTGGAAAACAAGAAGCCAGACGAGAATTACACAAGCGAGAAGTGCGAGAAAAAACTGTTATCATAGCCCTTACGGTTACATCTATCAAATTCAACTGTAAATGGATGAGACTTTCTTACTAATCTATTGCTGCGCTAAAATTCATACTTCTTTTCCCTAAAATATATATCTATATATACTCGGCTTCGATCAGCCACATTACTTAAAACGGTTACTTCTCTACTTATTTCATAATTATTCTGAAACAGTGAATCGCTTAGTGCTTTACTTCAATGAGAATTTTTTTTAAACTTATAAAAGTGGGTTGAAAATGTGAAATCGAATGCTAAAATCTTGAAATTATGTAAATTTTTAAAAAATTGTATTAGGAGTTCGGATGCAAATTATATATATATATATATATATATATATATATATATATATATATATATATATATATATATATATATATATATTACTATATATATATATTACTATATATATATATATATATATATATATATATATATATATATATATATATATATATATTACTATATATATATATATATATATATATATATTACTCTCTCTCTCTATATATATATATATATATTACTATATATTATTATATGAAATTATGTAATTTTTTAAAATATTGTATTAGGAGTTCGGATGCTAATTATATATATATTACTATATATATATATATATATATATATATATATATATATATATATATATATATATATATATATATATATATATATATTACTATATATTACTATATATTATTATTATATGAAATTATGTAATTTTTTAAAAAATTGTGTTAGGATTTCGGATGCAAATTATATATATATATATATATATATATATATATATATATATATATATATATATATATTATGAAATTTTAGTAAGTATTGAAGACTTTTTCCTTTCCCAGGAATCAACGTATCACATCTTATCCTCCAGTTCACCAGAACATACTGTAACCTTCGAAATATTTTTTCTTAAAATAACATGATTTTTGTGGTCTTCGCGCACGTTTTTATTATATTAGCAAATGTTCATCTGAAGATGATGAGGGTGCCATTCAATAATTCAGTTGCTACTGTTTTTATGTACAATGAATCGGACTAAATGAAATCCGAGAATAATGAACAGACAGATATATAAACAGCCACCCTAGAGGTGATCGGTGCAGTGTCTCTCTCACACCGTAAGTATCAGATTTTCCATTCTCATATTCCTCAGGTTGTAGCACAAGGTCAGTTTTTAATATGAGGACCGAGTGTTTTTTACTCGGGAACGCTGGTCCAAGTTGGTCTAAGCTGGTCACAGCTGGTCAGACATCGTCTAAGCTAATTATAGCCGATATACCACCTGGGTCAGCTTTGTAACAGGAAAGAAAACTAAATGAAATAGAAGTAGTATTATGTATCAACGAAAGATAAGTTTATTTTTTTTTTAAATTAAAGTTACCTTTCGTTGATACATAATTCTACTTCTTTATGTGCCGTGTCCATTCAGGACGTAGGCGATCATGGCTCTCCACAACTTCCTGTTACGTGTAGATCTTAATAAAACTTTATCTTTCTGTTATTTCTCCTAAGCATTGTGCCCTGGGTATGACGATAAACTACATCTAGCAGCAAGGACTCTGAGCGGGAGGTCTTGAGGCGGCGTAACCGACTCTTAATTGCTGTTGTTCCCAGTTGCACCCTGACTTGAGTGGGGTGGCGCCTGTTAGGGTCCCAACTATGGGCAAATAGTTAACTCCCAAACTGGGGAAAAAACACTATGAAAGTATAAAAGACTTTATAGTAAAAATACCAGCAATACATTTTCATAGCCAAAGAATTACCAGCAATATATTAGGTTGGTGCAAAAATAATGTCGTTTTTTGACGATTTTTATGCTTATCGTTCACCCATTTATCCAACTTTTTTGACGTCCCTATTTGCTTTAAATGGCGAACGACTGTTGAGTGGTCGACCTCGAGTTCAACAGCAACTTCTCGTGTGGTTTTGCGAGGATCGGCTTCAATTAAGGCTTTCAAATGTTCGTTATCAACCGCAGTCGGCCGGCCGCGACCGTCTTCATCTTCGAGGCTCTCGTCACCATTGCGAAATTTCTTGAACCACCGTTGTGCCACACGTTCGTTAGTGGTTCCTGGGCCAAACGCATCATTGATTTCACGAGCTGTCTCGGCAGATTTTCGGCCTAGTTTGAACTGGAACAAGAAAATCGTGCGGATTTGAATTTTGTTCATGCTGTCGAAAAGTCTGCAAAAAAATGAATGAAGAGATTGAGAACGGTAACGAATAACACGATTCGATAGAGCGAAAAACGCGCTTCAAAATGATATATAACATGGCTATATATATCAATGAATTAATTCAGAAATCATATATAAAAGTAACATATGTGAGAAAACGACATTATTTTTGCACCAACCTAATATTTAAAAAAAATTATAACTGCAATATATTTTTGTAAAAGAAAATACTGATGATCCCAAGAAAATTAAATTCCGGCATTAAATGACCCATAAGGTGTTGATATGCCACCGAACAAACAAACGCTGTCCTTCTTTTATTCTGTCTGTCAGTTTTTTTATTCCTATACCATTCTGTCTCTTCCTGATGTGAAATATTAGTTTTCTTTTTTCTATTTTCTTTAAAACTTCGTCGTTGCTCACATGTTCGGTCCAGGGTATCCTCAGCATCCTTCTGTAGAACCACATTTCTCTTGCTCAAGTCTCTTCTTTAAGGAAGTCGTCCAGTTCTCGCTGTCATACAGGAGGACAGATATCACTTAACAGTTTTGTATTCTTTTCCTTGTTTCTAGCGAATTTTTTTCTGTCTCTTAATACTCTGTTTGGCTTTTGGAAGGCATCTTTGTCTATCCCTATACGTCTTCGGATTTCAGTGTCACAATTTCTGTCCCCTCTGTTGAAACACTTCCCGTATTTGCTCGATTTTGATATCTCCGTTTTGCAGTTCGCACCTTGGGCTCTTTCTTTCGCTAACAACCATGCATTTTATCCTCTTGCAGTTGACCCTTTCTTCTCTAGGAGATAAGCTATTAAAAAACCTTAGAAAACAACCTTAGTTGGCGATAATATAAGTGACAGAAGGCGACAAAAAAAAACCGTTGTACATTATCTATGTCTAATTTGTTTAAATAACTGACTATTCTTTTCGCCACATATAATTCACTTCTTAGTCGTAATGGTCAATCAGACGCTTCTCGTTAACCCTTAGACTAAATTATTATTCAAGGCCACGAAATAATAATGATTTTAGTAATACAAGTCTTACTAATTAACCTATAGCTGGGGGAGAACAGGTAGATTCCTACCTTTCCCAATGGCATTTGCGCGTAAGGGAATGTATGGAACCCAACTGGAAAACGAACGAGGCTCTCCGATTAACAATTCCGATCCATTATACCATCCGCACATCCAACACTTGATATTCCCAAATGGTCACCCATCTAAATAATGACCAGGCTCGACGTTGTTTAACTTCGGTGATCTTATGAGAACCGGTGTTTAAATTTCAAACTGATGTTGCCGTAATCATCGTGTAATAAGATGGCTAACAAAGTTTGTCTCACTAGATCTATTACGAGTGAGTGGTGAGTTCGAGCCTCACTGAGTGCACCATATATTTAACATTGTGCCAACGCTTAGTAAATCGCTTTAGATCGACCCAGTTTATACGGGACACCAACAACGAACTACACAACGTATTTTATGTCATTTAAAAATAAAAAGATCTCAGAGAATTCATCCATCTTTTTAAACTGTCGCTTGGGGACGCGCTGAGCGCCAAAGGCAAAATATTTTACAATGGAACGAGGCAAATTTCGACAAAATATTCTAGACTTCCATTCAACTATTTCTTCAAATCAATTAGAATAAAATATATTAGTCTTTTTGAAACTGGAGAATTTTTTTTTCATGCCTGAAGCGACCAATTGCTTCTCGCATTTCCCATCTTGCATGAACTTCAACTTCAGAAATGGTTAACCGTGGGCATTTCGACAAGCTATAATGGTTAAAAAGCTTATCTCAATGGATCAATTATGACCGAACAGTTTGTTTTTCAGTTGGTGTTCCGTACATTCAACACTGTGCCACAACGAAGCTACGCTTAGAAAACCATTGGAATTCTGCTCTCCGATTTACTATTCAGAGTCATTAGCTATTTCACTAGTTGCATATCAGGCTTACAAAACCCGCTATATAAATATATATATATATATATATTAAGAAAAATATAGGGAAAACCAAACAAAAATCCTAATATGTAATTATGCTGTTTTAAAATTAATATAATGTCAACGTCGGTCGTTTCGGTCTAGTAGACCATCTTCAGGACATATTCATAAAACATAATTAACATTAGACTATATTTAATTCAACATGAAAAGACGATGGACATGAGAGTAAGACTAATCAAAACAGATAACTGAAAATTTTCAAGATCAGCGTTCCGTTTCAATATGATCATGTCGGCGTCACGTGGGAGATGTTGTGAAAACGTATTCCTAAAATAGAGTATTTTGAATGAAAAATGAAAAGAATTTTATTTTAATCTGAAACTTATATGTACGTTTGTCAAGCATTAATCTTGCTAGAAAAGGGGAAATATTAAAGAAGCCGGGTCTAGTGTTCACCGTGCGTGAGATAGATATTATGCCTGCCTCATAAATCCGTCTAAGATTTTCATGTTGAATATATTTTAAAATCTTCACAGAATAAAATATATTCATAATAAAAATCTTACACGGATATATATATATATATATATATATATCTATATCTATCTCTCTCTCTCTCTCTATATATATATATATATATATATATATTGAATAAAAAAGTGAACACTGAAGTCAACACTTAGAGGCGACAGGCTGTTTCATGCTAGACGCATTGTGGCTTGACGATTGCGTTTACCAGGAAACAGCCTGTCGCGTCTGAGTGTTGAATTCAATGTTCACTTTTATATTTACACACGCTCTATCTCTGATATTGAGCACTCTATCCCATAAATATAGCACACCTTAAGAGTATATTTCTTCATATATATATATATATATATATATATATATATATATATATATTAATGCATGTTTCATTAAATAATATAGTTTTGTCTATTTTAAGTAAGTTCCTTTCATATATGTTGGTCACACCACAAACTCGCTTTCACGGCGTTTGATAATACATTTGAATGATAACTCTAACATTTTTAGACATTTAAAACAACATACCTGCCCGCGTACTCAATTCCGGAAAATCCTTGTTGACAACACAACTATACTTAAACATGAAAGCAATAAACAAAAATTAAAAATTCATGAAGTTTTATATATAAAACTGTTGAAACCTAACCTGAAGAAAATAAACTATGAAATCTCCACAAATCCTAAAATGCCTATAATTGATAACAGAAGCCATTGCTTTAATACCAATGGCTTCCCCTACTTAATACTTCTAGTTTTTTTCAATCACGCGTGGTCATGTGTGACGGCACGAGCTGCGATGCGATTTTTGCTTCCGCGTCTCGTATATACGAGTTTGTCGTTACTTGGAAATTTTCATGCAGCAAGGGCGGACTGTCATTGTTGTTTCGTCCGTTTGTTGATTGATTTATTGAAATTTAAATTGTCATCTTTGATAATGGCTGTGTAAGCCGAAAGCTTAGATTGGATTTAAACATGTATCAATATGATGTTTTCCTTTCGACTTTCAATGATAATGTTATTAAGTTAATCAGACAATATGAAAGGAACTTACTTAAAATAAATAGACAAAAATTGTCTATATTATTTAATGAAACATGCATTAATGAAAAATTTCTGCCCAAATATACACAGTATATATATATATATATATATATATATATATATATATATATATATATATATATATATATATATATATTCTTACATTGAGACTCTTTCTTCCCCGGTTTCTCCGAATATGCGGCACTAACGTACGCATTTTAAATGTAGAAATAATATCATTTCTAACTGTTGATGTTCGAGCCTTGGTGAAGGCGAAAATTTTAAATTCTGATTTAAAACTCGGTGAGGTCCTCTGTGAACTTTAAGAATAACAGATTAGAGTCTTTCTCGATTTAGACAGAAAGGGAAAGAAAGAGGTTATATAATTTTCTGTGGGAGATATTAAACAATCCATACACAATAGGCTGATATCATATAACCACTATCTTCCTCCTCAAGAGGATCGGAGTAGCGTCGGGGTGTGTGGGTGTCTCTGGGGTCAATGAAGACGTGAGGTATGTTTGTTCAATAGTCGAATATTTATTGCTACAGATGGCCTCCGCTATACAATCGTTGTTGCTTCTTCATTATATTCCAGACACGGCAATAAACACTAAGCAAGAGGAGAGGGGTACCTGGTGATAACTAGAATCCGTGTTTCAAAATAAACGTGTGCGAGGCCAACTCAAGGGCTGGGTATTTACATCCAACGAGTGTGATGCAGCTGTGAAGTAGAAAACAAGTACAATCGACTCCAAATACGCGCAAACGTTCTGCGCATATATATATATATATATATATATATATATATATATATATATATATATATATATATATATATATATATAGTACACAATAAAATATATATAGTACACAATAAAATCCCAATATATATATGCCAACGAATGTATTACGTCTACGTTTGGATTTTATTGTTTACTACTATTTATTTGCTCTGAATAATAAATACATTGAGCTCTTTTTTGTATTTTATATTATTAGGATCCACTTGGATTATATACCAACGGTTTTATTACCTTTACTCTCTCCCTCTCTCTCTCTCTCTCTCTCTCTCTCTATATATATATATATATATATATATATATAGGTAACTATACTCGAATTTTTGATTTGCCAAATAATCAAATCAATCCCGAGGGAAAAAAAGGTTTTAAAAAAAGAAAGAGCTAGAAACATGAAAGTCTGTCGAAAAAAATGGCACAGATACAGGTTTAAATCCCCGACACGAGTAAACAACTAACACACACACACACACACACACACACACACATATATATATATATATATATATATATATATATATATATATGAATGTATCCCTGGTAAAAAAAATATTTCTTTACAAAAATGGTTTGCTGGTAATATTTTTTCTTACAAAAATGTTTTGCTGGTACTATTTTTTTCCTTATAAAAAGGTACTCCTGATAATATTCTTTTTATATTTTTTTTTACAAAAACGTATTGCTGATAATTTTTAACTATGGAAACGTAATACCAGCACCTTCACTATAAAATATGTATTTTCTGCCCTTTCATAGTTTTTGACCACCAGTTTAAGGCTTCAATATTTACCAATAGTTGGGATCCTAACAGTTGCTGTTTGGGTGGACCTGAGAACAAGAGCAGTTACAAGGTAGTTCTACGCTCCTGAAAACCTCCAATAACACGATCAGAGGCCTCGTTGCCGGATGTAGTTTATCGTTATACCCAGAACAAGATAGACGCTTAATTTTAGGTAATTAACAATACAGTATAACATGGTATCAAGTTAATGTTAGAAGTTAGAAGTTTATTTACAAGATCAGGAAATATTTTTTTACAGGAATATATTAACAAAGAATTATCATTATATCATAAATATCTTGATTGTTTAAGTGAAATATTTTAGAAAAGACCGGATTCAAGAACTCTAAGAATAGACAAGTGATATTTCCGGTTGGTAATCTAAATTTTTGCTCATAAAAATTATTGTTAAAAATGAAATAATCTTTGGTTGGGAGAGGTTAATTTATGGATATTACAAAATGTTCTTTTTTTGCTAAAATTCAAGCAAATGTTGACAAGAACGTTGGTATAAATATTGAGTTTATTTTCCAGATTTATCTCCCTTAGTTATTCGAACAGTTGTGGTGCAGAATTAATTTCAACTAGGAACTAAAGGTTAAGGTTAGGGCTAGGGTTAGGGTTAGGTTTATGCTTTTTATATCGAGTTGAAATTAATTCCGAATTGAAATTAGTTCCGAGTTGAAATTAGTTCCGAGTTGAAAGGAGTTCCGAGGTGAAACTATTTCCGAATTGAAATTAGTTACGAGTTTAAATTAGTTCCGTGTTGAAAGTAGTTCCGAGGTGAAAGTACTTCCGAGTTGAAATTAGTTACGAGTTGAAATTAGTTCCGAGGTGAAAGTACTTCCGAGTTGAAATTAGTTACGAGTTGAAATTAGTTCCGAGGTGAAAGTACTTCCGAGTTGAAATTAGTTCCGAGGTGAAATTAGTTCCAAGGTGAAATTGGCTCCGAGGTGAAATTACTTCCCAGTTGAAATTAATTCCCAGTTGAAATTAGTTCCCGTGAAAAGCAGTTCCGAGGTAAAATTAATTCCGAGTTAAAATTAGCTCCCAGTTGAAATTAATTCCGAGTTGAAATTAGTTCCCAGTTGAAATTAATTCCGAGTTGAAATCAGTTCCGAGGTGAAACTACTTCCGAATTTAAATTATTTCCGAGGTGAAAGTACTTCCGAGTTGAAATTAGTTCCGATGTGAAATTAGTTTTATATTGAAATTAGTTCCGAGTTTAAATCAGTTCCGCGCTGAAATTAGTTCTGTCACTCGAACAATTTTGCCGATTTTTTTTTTTTTTTGGCATATGAAGGTCCAACAATTCTATGAATTTGTGTTAAAGTCTTGGTGTTAAAACTAATTTTGGCTTTCGGAATCTATGAAGATTACTTCCAATTCCGTATATAATGGCTCGCATTGGAATAACTGTTTTGTCCTTTCAGAGTAAATCATAGGCTATTAAGGTGGCATTCTATTCATTTAAACCAGAGGTCGTCAAACTTTATCGACCGGAGACCCTATTTTGTTTTTCTTCCTTCCCCAGCGACCCCTATTTAAAATACATTTGAACCTTAAAACTCGCACTGAATTTGGCAATTTAAATATTAACTAAAATGCATAGAAAATCAAGAAATTTGAATCAGGTTCAAAATCCCCACCCCTAGCGTCATCAGGTACAGAATTTAAAAAAATACTATATTTAAGAAAATATATTAAATAACTCCAAGTACATAATATATGAAGTACCCTAAGCCTAAATACACAGTCGATTATATTGATCCGAAAGGCATATCCCCTACTAATATCCAATTAGTAAGGTATTGCATGCTAAGAAGAAGGTTAAAGACAGGAGGGAATTAACTCAAATGCAAATAAGCTCTGAATTTGTAAAAGAGACAAAGATGGATATGCTTGGAAATATATGAAAAGAGAATGTGTTTCAAACAAACAAAAGTATAGCAATATCAAAACGGGATCTTTTTTTGATTGGTTTGACATTTCTTTAATTAATTCTAAGAAATTATTATAGTAATGATTAAGTATACTGCCATAAAAAATAAAAATGCCTTGGATAGAAAAAAAAAAGTAAAATAAAATCATACAATAGGGCCTGATATTGTTGTGCAAATTGACCAGACTCTGTTCAAGTAGCAAATCACAGAGGCGGTTCGTCATTTAACAGAACAGCTTCACCATGCATTGTTAAATTTGATGAGCAGATTTTATCTCTGCATATGCAATTATAGTATCTGATAAAAAATAGCTGATACCATTTTAGCAATAACTGAGTTAAAGGATATTTGGATAGATGAAATGAAAACTTTTGATTCTGTCGATCATCGAATCCCATTCTTGCAACGAAGAATACGACAAACATTAGGTACACAGAGACTAAATACAGCTGATGTTATTGAACAGAAATGCTGTTACTAATATTTAATTAATAAGGTTTTGTATGCAAAGATGGTTAAAACGGGGATGGAACTGACTCAAATGCAAAGAATCTCTGAAATTAGCGCCCTATAAAAGCTTTGAAATTAGTGCCCTATAAAACTTTTGAAATTAGTGCCCTATAAAAGCTTTGAAATTAGTGCCCTATAAAAGCTGTGAAATTAGTGCCCTCTAAAAGCTTTGAACTTAGTACCGTATAAAAGCTTTGAAATTAGTGCCCTATAAAACTTTTGAAATTAGTGCCCTATAAAATCTTTGAAATTAGTGCCCTATAAAAGCTGTGAAATTAGTACCCTATAAAAGCTTTGAAATTAGTGCCCTATAAAAGCTTTGAACTTAGTACCGTATAAAAGCTTTGAAATTAGTGTCCTATAAAACTTTTGAAATTAGTGCCCTATAAAAGCTTTGAAATTAGTGTCCTATAAAAGCTGTGAAATTAGTACCCTATAAAAGCTTTGGAATTAGTGCCCTATAAAAGCTTTGAACTTAGTACCGTATAAAAGCTTTGAAATTAGTGCCCTATAAAAGCTCTGAAATTAGTGCCCTATAAAAGCTTTGAAATTAATGCCCTATAAAAGCTTTGAACTTAGTACCGTATAAAAGCTTTGAAATGAGTGCCCTATAAAAGCTTTGAACTTAGCACCGTATAAAAGCTTTTAAATTAGTGCCCTATAAAAGCTTTGAAATTAGTGCCCTATAAAAGCTTTGTAATTAGTTCCCTATAAAAGGCACAAAGATTGATATACCTGGAGATATATGAAAAGAAAACGTGCTTCATTAAAAAAATATATATCAATATCTGAACGGGATCTTTTTTGATAAGTTTGAAACTTCTTTAATTAATTCTCAAATACTATTAGAGGAGTGGCTAAGTATGCTCCCAGGCATACAATATACAGAAGAAAAAATCCTTAGATACAAAAAAATACAATAGTTGATACTGTAATGACAAAAGTACGCAGATGTAGGCTTTAAGAAAACTTTATTCAATTGAAAATACAAGGTTCGCGTATAGTGTCCTTTAAAAGTCCCAGTAAACAGAAATGGCTCTTTCAAAGAGGAGAGTAACAAAATAAGGGGAGATCACTCTTGATTATTCATAATAAAATATATTAAACCATCTGAAGAAGAAAATACTAAAGACCGATTTTAACAGAAATAAATTGTGTGGGCCTTGTATTGTTGTGCAAGTTGCTCGTACACCGACTCCCATTCGACCCCTTGACTATAATCGTACCCATGGAACTCCCCACCGATCCCGTTTAATGACCGCTGAAATAAACCATGATTTTTCCCCAATATTGACTAACTTTCTAATTGCTTTATTAAAGTTTGGTGTTTCTGAAATTATTCTGCGTTCATCGAATTTCTATTCATAACAACAAATCACCCCCTCCAATTTTGTCCATATTGAAGGCAGGAGAGCCAGTGAGGAAGAGCGCGTAATATCCGCGTGAACTTGTTTAAATGGATGGCAGAACAAGGAATAGGAGTGATTGTAAGCGGGCAAATATCCCTTAGAGCTACAAAGAATAGGAAGTTGAGGAGAGCCATGATCACCGACGTCATGAAAAGACGATTGTGTTGCGTTAATGTTAGCTATATTCTGATAAACTGCCTACCCTGAAAATCAGCATTCGAAACCTTGTCTCTTCATCATAGAATAATCTCTTGTGGCCGAGTGGTTAGAGCCTTCGCATTATGACCATGAGACGCCGGTTCGAATCTCGCCATGGTCGATTTGTAAGGAAGGAGACTTCCTGATGTTATCGGGCTGAAGGGGTCGATCATACCACGGGTTGACCCAAGCCTTGTGAGTAGGCGGAACCCTTGGGGGCCGTCGATAGCAGTGTTAGCACGAAGTCACAAGTCATTGTGGCCGAGGGCTTGAGCGTTCTGGCCTTGTTTAAATTGCTGATCACACAAGAAAACACTCTTTTTCTAGAAACTGTAACTAATGTCTGGTCAGTATAGCTGCAGTATAAACCACACGTGGGCTCTATCGGTGTTGAATAAATAAAAATGCGCCTGAGCAAGCGTCTGCAAAAGGGATTGACGGGTATCCTCGAATAAGAGTTGCCAGATATACATTATACTCTCTTCAGTAGACTTTGCTTTCTCTGGAGTTCATTTGGCATTGTTATGTAGTTTAGTGAGACTTTCTCTCCCGTGCTGGCTCAAGGCATCTTGGAAGAGTTGGAAAGACCTTGTACCTGTATCAGTGATTTCTTCCAGATATGTTCTACTATTTAACCCATAGTTGGAGGGAGAAGAGGTGGATTCAAAAATATCCCAAAGCTATTTTTGCTTAATTTAATGTAACCAACTCAACCGGAATCCGAAATCGCTACCTTGATTTATTAGTCTTAGTCCCGACCACATCACTAAGCTTACATCACCTTGTATTCGTAAGCAGTCGCCCATCTAAGTAATGACCAAGATGAACGTTGCCATACTTCGGTGATCGTATGAGACTGGTGTTTCAACGTGATAGGGTTGTCTTTTTTACTCGGCTCAAAAATACACAACTCTTTCAACCACCAAGCACATTGCCTATGTATTATACTGCAACCTATTACGAGTACTGGTTAACGAGTACTACCCTCTTACCCTTGATCTGATCGTCATTATTGTCTTCAGGTGTTGACGACAGAACATCGGTACTTAATTCCCGCTCAGAGTTCGTTTCTGTGTAAATAAACAGTGTTGTGTACGCAGCAAATCAATATGTGTTGCCACAGTGTGTACGCATTATGTAATCAACACAGCTGCTGTATTTGTATTTCGAACGTACCTCCAGATATGGTACCCTCAGAAGTGGTTGGGCCATCTTTAGCACAAATATGCGAGCACTGACATTTAAAACAGATTCGACAAAGTATTTTTTTTAATATAAACATCAGGTGAATACCGTATATACTTATGTATAAGTCGAATTATAAAGGTCACTTTTAAAATGATTTCACCCCAATATATATATATATATATATATATATATATATACAAATGAAAGAAAGAACAGATAAAGTATAATACCACTAACTTTTAAAAAAGTGCTCAATACAAAGTAGAGCAATATATTATTATTTTTTATTATAAGAGATTATAATATAAACATGTTTAAATCGATTAAATCACCAGTTACTTAACATCGCCTGAAGATGCCCAAAGTTGCCGAAACACGAATGCTATTGTGTAGCCATTTCAACATGCTTTTCTTATAATCTCTTATAATAAAAATAATTTATATATATATATATATATATATATATATATATATATATATAGATAGATAGATAGATAGATAGATAGATAGATAGAGATAGGGTGTGTATAAATCCTATTACCAAATTTAAAAAAAAATTATTACAACAGGAAATGAACAGATACGTAGAAATTGTTACAAAATAAGAAGTAAATATTAATTTTTTAGAACTAATTTAATATCCCTCTGCATAGGTACCATTAGTTGCAAGGAGAACATTAAAACGGTACTCGATTTCTTACCATGTTCGCTGTAGCATAGCCTCATCAATGGTGGCAAAGGCATCAGCGATCTTTGGCTTGAGATCAGTGGTATCCTGTATCTTTTTTTCTTTAACATAAGCCCATAGAAAGATTCTGTAGTTTCGTTGAGTCTGCATATCCGATTATGTTTCAAAAAAGCATGACCCACATTGTACCTTTTCTTGAGGAGTAGCTATTTTACGGGTTCATTTAACAGTACCTCTTTCAAGAGGATACCCGAAATATACAAAATGGTGTCCATAAAATTTATTCACGGTTAAAAAAAATATTATAAAAGCAAATGAACAGACAAATATGTGGAAATTATTACAAAATGTGCAGTAGATATTGAAGTTTTTTTTTTAACTAAATTAATCCACCTCTGCATGAATATCATTAGTTTTACGAAGCACATAAAGACGGTCCTCGATTTCTTGCCATGTTCGCTGTAGCATAGCCTCGTCAATGATGGCAATGGCATCAGTGATCTTTTACTTGAAATCAGTGATGTCCCGTATCTTTGTTCGATATCTTTAACATAGTTCCATAGAAAGAAGTCCAGGGGAGTGATATCTGGTGAACGAAGTGGTCATGAAATTGGACCATCCTATTCAATCTACCGATCTTGAAATGTTAGGGGTTCATTTAACAGTACCTCTTTCATCAAGCGGGGACCTGAAGTACACAAATGAAATAAAATTAAACAACTTTGTTTGATAGCTACTGAGTATATAGAACAAATCAGATTAAGATATCTCATCAGTTGCCTTTGTAATATATTTTTGAAACTGTAAAAGACCTTATGGACACCCTATATATATATATATATATATATATATATATATATATATATGTATATATATATATATATATATATATATATATATATATATATATATATATATATATAATAAAAAGGCTTAAACACTAATATTCCATGGTTATAATTTATTACATTGGAATCGTAATTACGATCCAATTCATCAGATCTACAAATTCAAAAACAAATCAGAAAAAATAACTCCGGGAATAAAAAAGGCCTAAAAGTGAAGGTTGGGATTAAAATTTAACAGAGAGAAGTTTTAAAGAGATGTTAAAAGACGGTTTAAATGAGTGAGATACAGATAAATATGACTTTTTTTCCGATGCATGATTCATTACTGAATCGCTGACCTAAATTAAATTAAAAACCAACCCCGGAAATGGCTTTGTGGTGACACTAAGCACAATAAAAGACGATATAATCTAAACTTAAAAATCAAAAGATGAGAGAGGGAGAGAAAAGAAAAGAAAAAGGGGGGAGATGGGGGGAGCAACTAAAACAAAGGGCATTTATAAAAGGGCCGCTGTGAAATCAAGAAAATTTGATAAAAGTAATATCAACTACTGGTTACAAATTTAATATCAACATATAAAATAACTAATATTTAATCTAGCAAGTACCTAGTATTTTTATGTCCAAAAACACATACGTATATACACACATACACAACAACATATTTATATTTACATGTACATACATACATATACGCGTGTACACACACATACACGCACACACACACACACACACACATATATATATATATATATATAGATAGATAGATAGATAGATAGATAGATAGATAGACCTAGTGAGCCAGACAAACCTACCAAGGTTTCACCTAAATGGATCGTCAGGGAAAGTACGGCTTTCCCTGACGATCCGTTTAGGTGAAACCTAGGTAGGTTTGTCTGGCTCACTAGGTGTATCTAGGTCTGCTCTACGGTTGTATTGAGCTCTTCCTATCTCTTGTAGCTCTTAATAAACTTTGTCTCTCTGTTATTCCCCTTAAACTCTGTTCCTTTATCCATTTACTCAAGCTCATTCTTCTTCTATGTGCTGTATCCTTTCAGGACGTAGGCGATCATGGCTCTCTACAATTTCCTGTCCTTTGTAGCTCTTAATAAATTTTCTCTTTTTGTTATTTCTCCTAAACCTTGTTCTGTCATCCATTTACTCAATCTCATTCTTCTTCTATGTGCTGTATCTTTTCAGGACGTAGGCGGTCATGGCTCTCCACAATTTCCTGTCTTTTTTAGCTCTTAATAAATTCGGAATTCTTTCTATTATTTCTCCTAAACCATGCTCCGCCATTCATTTACTCAAAGCTCATTAAGTATGTAAGGTGTTGTTTTTCCTGTGTCCCTCTTTCCCTCTGATACGTGAGTATCAGATTTTCCAAGCCGCTCTTCCTCACTATATGCCTCAGAAACCTCAACTATTTCTTCCTGATATTAAGTATTAGTTTCGTTTTTGTTTCCAAAATTTTGTCTTTACTCACATGTTCGGTCCATTGTATGCTCAGCATCTTACATTTCTGTCGCTTTAAACCTCCTCTTCATCTTTGAGGAGATTGTCCAGTACTCAATACAATACAGGAGAACATATATCGTATAGCAGTTTAGTGCTCTTTCCTTGTTTCTAGCGAAATTTTCTTATTTCTTATTACTTAATACTGTTTTTTGGAATGCTTCCTTGGCTATCTCAGTACGCCTTCAGATCTCAATATGCTCTTTCCGTCCTCTGCTGAGCATGGATGAACAAAATTGACACCTCATCCGGCCCACAAGAGTACAACAAACATTATATTTAAAAATCTATTAATGGATATTTTTAAAAAAATATGTTTGTTCTACTCTTACGAGTGTCATAAAATCGTAAGATCTTTAGACTGACAGCTGTATTTCTCTGATCAATGGTTAAAAATGGCTTTGAAATGACCGCGGTATTTCTTAGATCAATGGTTAAAAATGGCTTTGAAATGACCGCGGTATTTCTTAGATCTATGTTCAAAAATGGATTAAATAGACCGTTGTATTTCCCATATCAATGGTTAAAATTGGCTTTGAACTGACGGCTGTATTTCTCATATCAATGGTTAAAATTGGCTTTGAACTGACCGCTGTATTTCCCGTATCAGTAGTTAAAACTGGCTTTGAACTGGCCACTGTATTTCTCTGATTAATGGTTAAAATGATTTTGAACAGACCATTGTATTTCTCGGATCAATGGTCCAAAATAGGTTTGAACTTTCAGGTGTATTTCTCAGATCGGTGGTTAAAATGGCTTTAAACTGGCTGCTGTATTTCTTAGATCAATAATTAAAATGGCTTCGAACTGACAACTGAATTTCTCAAATTAATGGTTAAAAATGGCATTGAGCTGGCCGCTGTATTTATCAGATCAATGTTTAAAAATGGCTTTGAACTGACCACTGTATTTCTCATATCAATGGTTAAATGGCTTTGAACTGAACGCGCTATTTCTCAGACCAATGATTGAAATGGCTTCGAACTGACCACTGTATTTCTAAGATCAATGATTAAATTTTTATTTTTGCCCAACACTGCAAATTGCTATGAAACAAAAACATCAACCTGAAATTTGAGTCATGTTCTTAAATAGCCTCGTCAGTTCGAGACTTTCATATGGATGCCATGCAGGGTGCCAAACCTGAAATATATAAACTGACAAATGTATACAACAGCTTTCTAAGATCAATGGTTAAAAATAAGGCGCGTGTGAACCCACAGGGTTTAGGCAAAGATCGACCTTCTTTGAATACTGAGGACTGGTGCTGCATATTCACAAAGAACTGTACTAAATAACTGCAACCACATCAGCACTTGAGGACTCTCAACAGTAGCGACGACTAAAATGTATAGCACATATAACTCGAAGAGAAAATAATGACACCATTAATATGTTGACATTCCACATGACTTCAAGTAAAAGGCTAGGAATGAAACTAGAAAGAGCGATAACAGCTACTGGACTTGTAAACCTACCGTCCTAGGTATGACGATAAACTACATATGGCAGCAAAGCCTCTGATCGAAAGGTTTGGAGGAACGTAGAACGAGCTCTTGATTACTGTTTTTACCAGGTCCACTCTGACTGCTAGGTTTCCAGTTTTGGGTAAATAGTTAAACCCCAAACTAGGTTAAAACTCTATGAACGTATAAAAAAAGTTATAGTAAAAATACCAGTAATACATTTTCATAGTAAAAAAAAAATACCAGCAATACATTTTTATAAAAGAAATAACTAAGACTCGCAAGAAAATTTAATTTCAACATTAAATGACCCATAAGGAGTTAATGTGCCGCTAAACAATCAGACAAAATTGAAAAACCTCTTCTTCTGGGAAATTGTTTTACGAGAAAGGTTTTAACGGAAAGCAGTACTGGCTGCTCGGACAATGAATGTCAAATGTTTCCTTATAGGGAAACGGCTAATATTACTATTGTCATTATATGAAGAATAAGATTGCAAACAAACAGATATCCAATGCCAAGCCACTTGTGGGCGCTTTCATGACGTCTGGACCACTGATAATTCAATAGAATATTCTCAGATTCTCAGTCAAGATCATTCGCCTTATTGAAGTGGTTGTTAAGGCGAAAGGTCGCCATACATGTTTAGAAAAAAATTAATAGAAAATAAACTTTTATTAAATGTTATTTTTAGGATATTGAGTTTTTTGTGTTTTTGTTTGTTTTTTGTTTGTTTTTTCTTTTTAGTTTGCCGTATTAAATTTTTAGTGATGACTGTCAAGAAA
The DNA here is from genome assembly GCA_963932145.1 of Acanthosepion lycidas. NCBI lineage: Eukaryota > Metazoa > Mollusca > Cephalopoda > Sepiida > Sepiidae > Acanthosepion > Acanthosepion lycidas. Next base: position 87,453,942 of record OZ010602.1, on the reverse strand, counting down.
AATAGAAGCAATTGTTTCTTTTTTTTTCCTTTTTATGCTTCCGTTCTTTAACATTACGGACGTTAGCTTTTTGGTAAAAAGCAGAATTTATTTTTTCTCTCTCGGCCTACTAAATCAGTTTGAATGATGGCTGACTCATGATCACAGTTCCGAAATATTTCAATCTCTGTCACGATTCGCAATTCGATCTCTCACTTCCGTTTATTCTAGCTTCCTGGAACACGGCAAATTTCAATTAGATCGTCCTAATTAGCCAATCATTGACACATTACCTTTGAATGGCAGTAGCAGAATTCTCATCTCTCGCAGATTCTCGTGCGGGCAAGTCTCGTCACCAGTGGCGCCCATAGGCCACATACTTCTTCCCCCTTTTTAAGAGTCTATCTAGCCCTTTCGTCTACAACAAACAAAAACTGTCACATTTTGGTACCCCCCACGAAAGTACTGACATTCGAAAAAAAAAACATTTGCCTTCTCAATAACGCAGCCTTAAGCCTAGGTACTTGACTGAAGGGTACCCGGGAGCTAAGAATGCTAATAAAGTGAATTCCTCCTCTTCTTCTTCTTCTTCTTCTTCTTCTTCTTCTTTGTAACGAGTCCCTTCAGGAACTAGGCGATCATGGCTCTCCATAATATCCTATCCTTTGTAGCACGTAGTAAATTTTATCTTTTCGCTATCTCTCCTAATCCATGTTCTTCCTGCTCGTTAGGTCGGTTATCTGCTGCTTTCATCTGTCCCTCATGCCATTAATATGTCATGTGAGTATCGGATTTTCCAAGCACTCTTTCCTCATTATGCGTCCAAAATATTTCAATTGTCTCTTTCTGATTCGAAGTTTCGTGTTTCGCTTTCTCTAAAACTTCATCATTGATGACAAGTTCAGGCCACAGAATTTATTTGTAATACCATATTTCTGTCTCCCATTGCCTCCAAAATGTAACAGAGTGTTAAATTTCCTTAGCCCTTTTTCCTCATTATGAGCACTAGAGATTTAATTTGTCTCTGATTCTAAGCAAAATGTCTCCTATTTGTTTCTATTTTCTCTAAAACTTTATCGTTACTAACATGCTTGGTTCATGTTATTCTCATAAGCATTCTGTTGAACCACATTTTTGTTGCTTCAAGTCTCTTCTTCATCTTTGAGGAGATTGTCCAACATTCACTGCCATATAGGAGGACAGATATCACATAACAGTTCAATACCCTTTTCTTTGTTTCTGTTGCCTCTTCTTCATCTGTGAGAAGATTGTCCAGCATTCACTGTCATATAGGAGGACTGATATTGCATGAAAATTCAGTACTCTTTTCTTTGTTTCTGTTGCTACAAGTCTCTTCTTCATCTGTGAAGAGATTGTCTAGCATTCACTGCCATATAGGAGGACTGATATTACGTAACAGTTCAATACTCTTTTCTTTGTTTCTGATGCTTCAAGTTTCTTATTTATCTGTGAAAAGATTGTCCAGTATTCACTGCCATAGAGGAGGACTGATATTGCATAACAGTTCAGTACTCTTTTCTTTGTTTCTGATGCTTCAAATCTCTTATTTATCTGTGAAGAGATTGTCCAGGATTCATTGCCATATAGGATGACTGATATTACATAACAATTCAGTACTAATATTTAAATTGTTATATTTGTTTGATTTTGCTTCAATTTGTAATTTTGACGAATTGATGCTTAGTCCTTTCTTCTCCCTTTCCTTTACTATCTTCTATTTAGGTATCACCAGTTTGCAACTTGCATGTTGCGTTAGTCGTTTTGCTAACAAATTGCATTTAATTTTCTTATGATTGATGCTTAGTCCTGTCTTTTTGATTTCCAAAACTACCTTCTGTAGGAGTTCTTGCAGTTTCTTTTCTGTGTCAGTTATCAACACTCTGTCATCTGAATATATTATCTTGATAAGATTGTGTCCGCCAATAATAAATCCCGGTAGAACTTCTAATTTTCTCAGAATCGCCTCACTGAATAAGTCCGGCGAGAAGACGCATCCTTGCCTTACACCGCTTTCTATTTTTGCATTCAAGTCAGTCAGAAAAGTATCTGTTACTGTACGTATCTCTAAGTCTTCGTGTTGGTGAATATATAAAACCTATCCTGAAAGGCGTATCGTACAGGCGTCATATGTGTGCGTGTAGATACAAGTACACATATGAGCAGAATAATGTTGTCTTTTTTCGACATTCCTGTCGTCCTCAAGCCGGAATTCTAAGTTCATTCTTTCCCACACGATTCTACCCTCAAATATTTCTCTTCATTCCTCGTGTTCCAACAGTATGCTAATGTGTTTATTTGCTTATTTATGCCGTAATGTCAGCTTTTTTCTTTCTTTCTTTCTCTTAGATTCAGTCAAATAAATGCCGGCCATGTCTGTTGGTCGGGTTCTATGTCTGTATGACTGTCTACTCCCGTTTCAGTTCGTGCGATTTTAATTTGAGGAATATAGGCAATCGTCAAATAATACCACTATCAACATAAAAGAGACATTTTAGGGGCTTATAGCAAAAGACTACACTGAAATCACGAAAAAGACAGACTCAAAATGCTAACAACCATTATTTGGCAACCAAAAACATTAAATAACTTATCTTTCTACACAAGGAAAGGTTTCTTGAATTGTGTATAAAATTTCCAATAAGAGCACATAATAATAATAATAATAATAATAATAATAATAATAATAATAATAATAATAATAATGATAATAAGAGACAACAAACAAAAAATTGCCTCCTTATTGATATGGCAGTCCCTGCGGACTGCAATCTATCTTCGAAGATCTTCAAAAATCTATCAAAATACAAGGACCTTGAAATCGAAATCTCAAAAATGTGGCACATGGAAACATCAACAATCGCTGTTGTAGTTGGAGCCTTCGAATTGGTTGGAAAATATTCCAGCAGACTAATTGAAGGGATTCCTGGAAGCCCATGCTTTTAAGAAATACAAAAAAAAATTGTTCTCACGAATACAGCCTACACCTTACGAAGGGATTCACCTATGTAAAATAGTTTCTTTGCTTTTTTTTTTTTTTTTCTTTGCCAGTGGAAAATGTCATGACATTTCTAATCTTAGGTCTCTGGTTGGGACCCAGAATGAAATGAGTACACACCAGAAATCAAAGGAAATAATAATAATAATATTAGTTTGGTGCAAAAATAATGACGTAATAATGTCGTTTTTTGACGTTAAAAAATACGTCAAAAACGACATTATTACGTCATTATTTTTGCACCAACCTAATAATAATAATAATAATAATAACAATAATAATAATAATAATAATAACAATAATAATAATGACGATGATAATCCGATTACAGAGATAGGACCTGTAACAATTTTATGGGACTTTAAAATACACAGACAGAACAATCAAATCTAATCGTCCAAACATCGTGATCAAAGACCACAAAAACAGAATGTGCTTTCATATTGACATGAGAATTCCTGTAGATTGTAATGTAGCTTGGAAAATCTTCAAAAAAAAAAAACAAGGATGTTGAAGGGAAAATCTAAAACACTTGGCACATGTGGGCATCAACAATTTCAGTTCTAGCTGGAGCCCTCAAATTGAAAATATTTCGATAGACTCAGTGAAGAGATCCCTGGTAGCCCGTTTCTTAAAGAAATGTAAAAAATAGTACTCACAAGTACAGCCCACACACATTACGAAGGGCTTTATCTCTGTAGAATGTATATGATCATAGGTTGTCTTTTTCTTTTACATAAATGTCTTGTGGAAAAATGTCATACTGCCATTACTGAGCCTGGGTCTCTGGTTGGGACCCAGAAGGAAATGAGTTAAAGAATATTTAACAACAACAACAACAACAATAATAATAATAATAATAATAATAATAATAATAATAATAATAATAATAATAATAATAATATGCAACTTTTGCGGGAAAAGACTGCAAGAAACTGGTATAACCATCACCCACACTCGCTTACTCACATAGGACCTGTAACAATTTTATGGGACTTTACAATAAACATAGAACAATGAAAGCTAATCACTCAGACGTCGTGATCAAAGACCGCAAGAAAAAAAGAATGTACTTTCTTATTGATATGGCAGGTCCTGTAGACTGTAATGTATCTTTGAAGATCATCAAAAAAAAAAAAAAAAAAAAATCTATCAAAATACAAGGATCTTGAGGCGGAAAACTAACTAATGTGGTACATGAGGACATCGAGTTTTTTGTTGTTTTTTTTTCTTTCTTTTTTGCAATGATGATCAGTTGAAAATGCCATGAAGCCATTTTTTACTTTAGATGTCTGGTTGGAACCCGGATGGAAATGTGTATACAACAGAAATCAAAGGAAATAATAATAATAATAATAATAATAATAATAATAATAATAATAATAATAATAATAATAATAATAAATGTAAGATCGGGCGGAAATATAGAATTAAAGCAGTAAATGAAATTGCACCAATCAAGGAAATACTTAAACAGTAACTGCAATTAATGGCACAGTGAATAAGACGATATAAAAACATTAAAGGTTTTATCGACAAAATAAGAGAATCCAAACGGAACCTCAAGAGGTTTTACAAGGAAATTGGAAAAACAGTTATAGAAGTGAAAATGCCATCATCTATTGAAGAATTACAAACAAAACAATTGACTATGCAGTGTAACCCGGATATAAGAGACCCGGATATAAGAGAAACCCTGATATAAGATAGATTTTCTCTGGTCGCAAATTAGAGCCTGTGTTAATGTATATAAATTAGACCAAACCCGGATATAAGAGACTTCTGATCCGGTCCCGACAACTCTCTTATATCCGGGTTACACTGAAATTTATAATAAAAAGATACTAATTAAAAATCTATAAATATATATATATATATATATATATATATATATATATATATTTATTTATTTATTTTTCTGTTTATGATAATTTAACATTTAATGAGAAATCTGAGCTTGATATTTTTTCAGAATGTCCTCTTTGCAAGGTCAAATTTTAGACAGACATATTCTTTGTCTCTAATGTTCTTTCAAGGATACTAGCCGGGATCGATTATTGCTTTTAATGTTGTTTATTGCAGGAAAAGCTTGTTTTTTTTTTAATATTATTTTATGCTTATTTATTAACAACAATTATATACTCATATAATCAATTTAAACGAGTTTTAATTTTGATATATTTACTTATTGTTACTTATTAGGCTTTCGATTTCTTTCGAAAAAAATTTAATTAAATTATGATGATCAAGAAAGAGTAAAAAATATACTTTTTATGATTTATTTATTAACACAAACTAAACAATTTATTATAATTTATAATAAAAAGATACTAATTAAAAATCTATAAAAATATATGGAAATAAGAAAAGCTAGAATATGTAGGTCATTAAATGACCCATGTCCTTTGTGCATACATGAGAAACTATATATTACTAAGTTTATAAAAAATAAAAATTTACTGAATCAAAGAAATGAAATAGCTATTCTTTGCCCTCATTGTCAAAAATTTTCCTTAAATAATATTTAAAAAAAAAAAGGGAGAATGTAATATGCATACTTATATTTGATATGAAAAAATAATTTTAAATAATTTAAGTAATTCTATTACAATTAAGTGATTTAAAAAGAAATATAGTCTATTAGTAATTGAGAGTAAAAATATTTTAAAATTATAGTTAAATATAATGTATTCTAACCCAAACACCACTTTTAGAAAGAATTTCTAAGTATACAAATACGACGTCCGTTTAATGGATGTCAGAATTTGTTGAAAAATAAACCCCTACCCTCCCTAAACTTAATCTCTTTTTCGAACGTAACTCATAATTGATACAACAATAGTTAATAAAAATGAACACGCTACCGCCCCTGTCTAAATGGTTGGATTTCTCTGTATCCTTGGAAACAGGAAATTATGAATTTATATGTGCGTTTAAAACTCAGTAAATTTTAAAATAAGTTATTCCAAAATTCGCTTGAAGATGAAACGGAACTAATGCTTTTAACTTAATTATATATTTAAATTTGAAGTTTTTAGCTTCTGATTTTGAAGCATGATTATTACTGTGTAGTAAAGAAACCATATTTTAAATCAGTTAATTTATAATATTTATGCTCTGTAAATTTAAATTGAGCACTGTTTTGTAAAAATAAAAAATATCAATAAGAACAACGGTACAGTATTTACATTATGCGGACTATTGTCCTCATCTTTGTCGCCATATTTGTCACAACGTTTCGGCCGTTGTACGCTCCGGCCTTCTTCAGGTGGTTGGAATTTCGAACTAAACCCTTTATTTCGATCCCTGGGGTAGACTGTTCTTGTTCCACGTGCTATGTTTGATGGATGTCAGTTATCAGTTATCTCCTGCTAATTTTCCCTCTGAAAGTTCTCCACTGCCTTAACTCACACTCTTTGGGTCTGTCACTGGATCTAACCAACGCCTTTATCCACTGTGCCATGAGGACATCTGGGTATGAATTACTGGGTATTATAAACCTAATGTTTTCAGCATCCCTTTTTACCAGTGCTCATATTGCAATTTTTGCTGTTATCATTACATGTTTTTACCAGAGCTCATATTAAGGCATCCATCAAACATGGCACGTGGAACTAGAACAGTCTACTCCAGGGATCGAAATAAAGGGTTCAGTTCGAAATTCCAACCACCTGAAGAAGGCCGGAGCGTACAACGGCCGAAACGTTGTGACAAATATGGCGACAAAGATGAGGACAATAGTCCGCATAATGTAAATACTGTACATAATACCTCATCTCAGAAATATAGACAGACTCTGATGAACAACGGTTTATATATCTTACTGTTCTTTCTTTTTATTTTTATATATATATATATATTTATTTATTTTTCTGTTTATGATAATATCTGAATTTGATGTTTTTTTGGAATATCTTTTTTGAGGGGTCAAATTTTGGACAGGCATAAGGTTAAATCCTCTTCCAATGATTTTAGTTGGAATTGATTTTTGTTTTTAATTTTAATTTATTGCAGAAAACTTCCTTCTTATATCATTTCATACATTATGTATGATTTTAATTTTTATAACAATAATTACGGTCAAGTTGAAACACCTGTTCCCGTACGATCACTAAATTTAAGCAACGTTGAGTGTGGCCAGTATCTAGATGGGTGACCACTTGGGAATATCAGGTACTGTAAGCTTGGATGTGCAGAATTGTTAATCGGAGACCCGGGTTCCAATTCTTGTTGGGTTCGTCATATTCACTTGTAAAGGCCACTATTTCTCCCCCATCTATAGGTTAATTAATAATCCTTTATTAACTGAAATATTCTTACAATCTAAAAATATTTTCTGGTTTTAAATAACCTGCAAAGGGTTGATAAACCGTAAAATACAATAAACTAATATAATCAATTTAAAGGTATTTTAATTTTGATAGTACACTTATAAAACTTATAGGCTCGGATGAGGAATCGGAGAGCCGAGTTCGAATTCCAGTCGAATCCATTGCATTCACTTACGTGCTAATTCCCTTGGGGAAGGTATGAATCCTTTCTTCCCCCCCAGCTATGGGTAAATAGCAGACAGAATGGGTTCTATAGCCTTGGATAGCAACTGGCCTACCAAATTAAGTAATGGCAACATACCGCGGGAAAAAAAATCTGCCTTGTCAGACATGCATGATCGCTTAAGCGTGTATCAAGCATGGCACATAATATATCAAAAAACTGATATACACTTATTGTACGTTGAACTTCTTTCGATAATAATTTAATTTAATTACTGTCCTTTAAAAAACTTGACGCCAACGTGCCGCGGCGCACCAACATTCCGCGGTGTACCAATATTCCGCGGCATACCAACGTTCCACGGCATACCAACGTTCCGTAGCATACCAACGTGTCATGGCACACCGGTTGAAAATCACTGATTCAGACGATTATCTAACACATTGACAATACCCAGTACTTGATAATTAATGTATTTGGACCAATCCGAACAAAACCTGAACTCAAGATTCTTGACAAAATCCAAAGTAGGGTATTTAATGTAATCGATCCTGACTTGGCATCTTGTCTTCAGTCATTTTCTCACTGACGTGACGTGAGTTTTCTCTGACTTTCCTACAAGTATTTTCATTGCAATTCTTCTGCCGAGCTTTCATTCTTAGCACCTTAACTAAATGAATTTAAGCGTGCTACTAGATCGACAACTAAGTCTCGACGTTTTACTTTTGCTCTCTGTGGAACTTCACATCTTCTCAGAGGATAATTATCAAGGTGAAGAAAATATAAAGAATGTACATTTTGAGAAAAAGAATCTGCATTGTCATTCGTCCTGACCTGGCATCTTGGCTTCAGTCACTTTCCCATTACCTTGATATAACTTCCGTGTGACTTTTCTAAAAATACTTTGATTGTAATTGTTCTCACAAACTTTCCTCTATGGTACCTAGACTGTATTAATTTAAAAGCAGGACTTGATTGGCGGCAAGGTCTCATCAGCATAAGGTTGAAACGTCTAGATATAACTATATGTATTCTAATCATTTCTTTTCTCACCTGTGGAACATACTTCCAATTTCTTACTTCCGGGGCCATCTACAATCTTACAGAATTTAAAATTAATGCCATCTTCTGTCTTCCCGGAACACGTTCTTTTATTGTCCTTTCTCTTCACTTCTCTTCACGAAGTTTGTTTTCAGTAGCCCAGTAACCTCTTGCATTTTAGTAGCATTATCGCCTTACTTGGGGCAAAATGATTAAAAAACACTTCGAACTATTTACCAGCAATTTACATCGAAATTAAAAACATCTTTGTAAAATAAAAAAATAAAATAAAACATTGAATTGACAAATTTACTTTGTACCGTAATGTTAGTCAGTTATATGCTCGTTCAGCTCCTTAAATAAAATTTTGTAGTTGAAAATACAACCTTTAAGAAAATTATATATATATATATATATATATATATATATATATATATATATATATATATATATATATATATGACCCAAATATATAGGTTCTGTAGCCAATACATTGGAACTATTGATCACCTTATCTCAGAATGCTCAATACTCGAAGTCAATAAGAACAAAACCATTATGTCACGGTAGGTCAATATCTGCATTGAAAGATTTGTCATCTCTACAAAGTAGTCCTTACTATATATCTAAAGATTCTTCATAAAATCCAAAGAAGAATCAGCAATATTAATGGTCCTCACCTGGCATCTCGGCTTCAGTCACTTTCCCACCTCCGTAAAATTGCCTTACTGTGCCTTTTCTATAAATCCTTTTATTGTAACTGTTCGGTTAAGATTTTCGTTATGCTACCCAGTCTTTATAAATTTAAGCCGAGTACAACAATGGCGACGATGGTCTCATCAATTTACAGTGGCGCTAGCTTGATGTAACTAACATATATTCAGAGTGATTTGCCCTCTCCTCACATACAATAATTCAAGTATTCCACTGGAATAAAGTGGGGTTATTATATTGAATTAATTGCTGCGTCAGCTGCTAGTAAAGTTAGTTCATTGTGTCGTGCCAGACAATTTATAAATCTACCATTCCTCAATGCATTGAATACTGCAGCCATATCAGTTTTGTTGCTGCGACATCAGGAGATTCTTGAAACAATTCAAACAAATGTCTGTAACGTAATAGATCCTGATCTGGTATCTCGGCTTCAGTCATTTTCCCACTGATGTGACTTGGCTTTCCTTTTGTCTTTTCTATAAATATTTCCATGGCAATTGTTATAATGTGCCTTGGTGACTTGACTGCATGAATTTAAGCGTCCCACCGTCCAGAAGGACAACTATAAGTTGAAACAGCTACACGTAATCGAAAGTTCTATTCCAACATGTCCTTTTCTCGTATTTCTCGCCTGTGGAACTCTTATCCATTACTGTACTCATTGAACTATTTACTTCATGACATCTTGACTGATAAACTCCTACCACAAAACTTTCTCAAATTGACATATTATTAAAAAAAAAACCCACTCACTTAAATTTTCGAAAAATTCAACCTTAGCGTTGCAACGTTTGTATCCGTTATCAATAACACATTTAAAAAAAAAACATATTTCGATTCGCATCTGACTACCTGACTTTTACCAAAAACAAATTAGTTACCATGCTTGATGAAGACCCTTGAAGACTTAATACAGTTTATAATTTAAAAAATCAAGTGTTTAGTATGACCTACTAAACACTTGATTTTTTAAATTATAAACTGTATTAAGTCTTCAAGGGTCTTCATCAAGCATGGTAACTAATTTGCATTTTTAAAATTTAGATAGCTAAGGGATTTCGCCATTTTATATTAGTAACTTTAACTTTGCTAATTTACTTTTTGTATGAATGATTCATTGTAATATATATATATATATATATATATATATATATATATATATATATAGATAGATAGATAGATAGATAGATAGATAGATAGATAAAGTTAGGTAATGTAAAGTTTGGTAATCCGTATGGATAATCCCAATGAGAATGTAATCTAGAGAGCTCAATGTCAAACCAGAGCAACTATTAATTTAATTAAATGAGAAAACAGACAAACTTAAGGGACCTTTGAGGTTGTCTGTTTTCTAATTAAATTAATATATATATATATATATATATATATATATATATATATATATATATATATATATATATATATATATATATATATATCATATATATATATATATATATATATATATATATATGAATATATATATATATATATATATATATATATATATATATGAATATATATATATATATATATATATATATATATATATATATATATATATATATATTGATGAATTATTCATACATAAAACAAATACAAAGGTTAATGATTAAATGGCGAGAAATCCATCTTCGCGAACAATTCAATAATATACAAAAACCCCAGAACTTTAACCTTAAAATTTAAATTCAAACTCAGCGTTGCAACTGCACGCTCCAAAACTATAACACACATTTCTCATAGCATTTTTCGGGTTAAAACCTTGTTTTCGTTTTGTCCACTTATTACTGAAATTATAAACAAGAACACAATATTTCATACCTGAGGATGTCTGTAGGAACAGACGAAAGCTTGTAAAATAAAAAGATCTAATGAGATGGAAATTTATAAAACAGGATCTTTTCATTTATAAATAGATTCGGGGTTTTTGTATATTATTGAATTGTTCGCGAAGATGGATTTCTCGCCATTTAATTATTAACCTTTGTATTTGTTTTATGTATGAATAATTCATAAATTTGTAAATTGATTGCACCTTTATTGAAATTAATATATATATATATATATATATATATATATATATATATATATATATATAGGTTGGTGCAAAAATACTGACGTAATAATGTCGTTTTTTGACATTAAAAAATACGTCAAAAACGACATTATTAGGTGCCTAATATATATATATATATATATATATATATATATATATATTCATTCTCTGGACTCTCCCGTCGAATTCGACGTATGAGGGTCAAGCAGATCAGTTCCTAGGAAACCGACAGCCCGACAACAGCACATGAGATTTGATTATAGTGGTGAAGGTTTCGTCCAGGACTATCCACACTTTTCGAAGGGTCGAATACAGAGACCTGGTGGACTTCTTGCCACAAGGTCCCCAAACGACCCGCCGGAGTTTTTGTATTCAGAATTGTCCTTCTTCTAGACTAGTTGCCATCCAAGGCTATAAAACCCAGTCTGTCCTGTTATTTACCCATAGCTGGAGGGAGAAGAAGAAGATGTGCTAAATAACAGAGATAGAGCGTGTGTAAATATAAAAGTGAACATTGAAGTCATCTATTAGAGGTGACAGACTGTTTCATGAAACAGCCTGTCGCCTCTAAGTGTTACCTTCAATGTTCATTTTTATATATATATATATATATATATATATATATATATATATATATATATATATATATATATATATATATATATATATATATATGAAATGGTGTAATGGACTAGGACGTTGTGTAATAGTTGAGAAGATTCTTTCTTAAATCAGTTGGCGGAGTGAATTGTTTGATGGTGCTCTTTTTCTCAGAGGGTGCCCAACTGACCCTATTGTGCAGTCGACAAAATCAAAAACAAACAAGGCGCATGCGCGAAATGAAAAGTACGAAATGGCGACAATTTAGCCATCCCATTGATAGTTGATCATGCGGTCAAATTTTGAAACTGGTTCAGGCTGAGAACTTTTCAATAATAATATTTTCATCGGGTCAGTTGTTTTCATCTGAACCTCGCAAAAGAATTGGTCCCAATTTTAGTGGAACAGAAATGTTGTTTACAGAATTTTATGTCGATTATTTTTCGCATCAAAAGAAAATTTTGATGATCTTCGCTTTCTGACTAATTTTTTTTATTATTCTATTTGATTTTTTTTGATTTTTTTTTTTGAGGTGTGATAAAACATCGATGAAAAACAAAAAAAAATCGTTTGAACAAATTAACGCAACACAAAGCGGTCAGGAAAATATTTGAGCCGCTCATCGATGACGTCATGCATACGTCAAACACATTCATTGCAACGAACAAACGCCAGGGGAAAGAGAATAATAGACTTTGACGAACAAAGATGGGAGGTGAGGAAGATTGGGTGGAGGGTCGGTGGTGGTGCCTGGGTCGGTGGGGGAGACAACTCTTGATTGTTGATTGTGGCGCAAAAATATTGCGAAGTGCAACGCGCCCAACACAATGGAAATACATTTAAGGCAAACATCACTTTGATACGAGGACTTCCTATTATATTTGATATATCTGTCGTAAGTAAAACGGACACATTGGTAAACAAAGAAAGTTTCGAACCTAAAGTAAACACATACACACACACACATATATATATATATATATATATATATATATATATATATATATATATATATATATATGCATGCTTATGTGCGTGCGTGAGTGAGGAGAGATCGATGAGTTTATTGATCATTAAGAAATACTTTGTTATTTGATCTGAAAGTTTCACTGTATAATGAACGATCAATGGAAAAAAAACAAAAAAAAAACACTTGAATTATGTGCATTGACGAGAAATGAAATTGCGTCTTATTTCACCTCTAGCAAGTCAGAATCATCCACTAAGACGCAAGTAGTTACCGAGTGTGAGGGAATATGAGAAAGTGAATAACTTTATACCGGAGAAAGAACAATAAAAGAACAGGAATTAAGAAGACAGAAGAAAACGATTTACATTGCATTTAAATTTTTGGAGATCAAAGTTAACTGGAAAGCGAGAAGCCAGAAGAGAGTTGCACAATCGTGAAGTGCGAAAGAAGAAATTGTTAGCATATAAGATTACGGTTATATCTAATAATTTAATTTGTAAAATGATGAGACCTAGCTGCCAATCTAGTACTGCGATTAAATTCGTTACGTCAAATTACTAAGAAGGAAAGAGCATGAGAAGAATTACCAAGAAAATATAGAAAAGGCAAGTTTTTTAAATGACTGAAGTTAGATTGGAACATAATAGGTTGGTGCAAAAATAATGTCGTTTTCTGACGTTCAATTTTATGTGAGAAAACGACATTATTCTTGCACCAACCTAATAGATAGATAGATAGATAGATAGATAGATAGATAGATAGATAGATAATGAAAAGAATAAGATGGATAGATAGATCTGAAGACAGACCGTAAACATTGAATAGAGAGATCTGAGATAGATAGATAGATAGATAGATAGATAGATAGATAGATAGATAGATAGATAATGAAAAGAATAAGATGGATAGATCTGAAGACAGACCTTAAACATTGAATAGAGAGATCTGAGATAGATAGATAGATAGATAGATAGATAGATAGATAGATAGATAGATAGATAGATATTGACGCTAATGTTAATAATCACCCTCACGGAAGCAGATTTGAGACATCCAGATTAGCACTAAGACGTGTTATATCAGTGTTTTACATCGCCTATATCCTAACTGATACTTTATACGTTCAGGTAGTGAAGTCAAGTTCAGAAACAGCATAGAATTTACGCTTATATTTAATGATTTCAGTTGTAAAATTTTGAGACCTAGCCGCCAATCTAGCACTGTGCTTAAATTCGTAAAGTCAAGGTAGCAGAACAAGTGCCATGCTGATATTTATAGTAAATGATCAATGACGCTACGTTGCATTTGTTGGGAAATGACAAAAGCCGATATGCCAGATCAGAATAGATAATATTGCAGGTTCTTCTTTGTACTTTAGCAAGAATCCCTAAATACATAACAGAAGCACCAGACCAGATGTGACAGCAATATTCAATACAATGGTTGGATGGAATACTTGGAGACACCCGCATTACTGCAAATGGATCTAGAAGAATAGACGTTCTAGACAACATTCAGATTAAATTAAATTAAAAAAATCGCCCCAAAATAACCTTTCAACTTGTGAAGAAGTTTAGCATACAAAAGCTTGTCAAAAGCCTTAGAGATTTCTAAAGCAACATCCCGAAATTTACCATTCTTGTCTAAAGATTAATAGATTTTTCAGCAGTAACCGTTAAAGCATCAATAGGTGAATTTAAGAATCGAAAGCCATATTGCTTTTCCGCAAGAAGAGCCTGCAAGATGAGGGGCTTAATTAATTCGGAGTTGATTAAAGTCTCTAGTACTGGCATAAGCAACATTTTGCGATGAGTGGGCCACATGAGATATGTCTCATCCTTATACGAACCATACTAATAAAAATAATTCACGTTGGAAGTAAAGAGACCATTTTTACCACAGAAAATCATACGTTGAAACTCCTGCTTTAGAAACGGGGAAATATTGATGTCATTTATTTATTAGATTGTCACCATGTGAATATTAGGTCGTCATACAAGCAAATATTACGTTGTCACACATAAATATTAGGTCGTCATACATGCAAGTATTTGGTTGTCACACATGTAAATATTAGGTCGTCATACATGCAAATATTAGGTTGTCACCCATGTAAATATTAGGTTGTTACATATTAAATGACGTATTTTTGATTGGTTGTTGATTCGATTGTCTAACGAACTAAGCTCCTTCGTATATAAAAAAATAATTCCTGGTCATTTTTCTTTCAATATATTGTTACTCCTAAGCCCAATGAAAATGATTACAATGAAACAATGGCAAGTAATCTTATTGTATGAGTATGAACTGGAAAAAAGAAATATTTTTTTCATCGAGTCATTACATGTGTTGAGAAATGGATGGTCTTTGATAATAGTAAAAGAGTCGGCCAATGGTTAGATGCAAGTGAATCATCAAAACAATACCCAAAACTTGCATTCTACCCTAAAGAGTTAGTATTTACTGTATGGTAGTCTTTCAAAGAGGTTATTCATTATTCATTCTTGCTTCAAGGGAAAACAATAACAGCAACTTATTGTGGAGAAATTTAATTTATGCACGAAAAATTAAAAAAGAAACATCTTAGATTTGCAAATAGGGATGGATAAATTTTGCACGAAAACGCACAGACGCGCGCCTCTCAGTCAACTGTTCAAAAGATGTATAGCCAGATTTATGAAATTTTGCCTCATCCTCCATATTCACCTGATATCTCTCCTACTGTTTATCACTTATTTACAAACTTATTTTACTTACAAACTGGGAAAAAGAAACATTTTTGCATCGTATGGTAGTCTTTCAAAGGGGTTATTCTTTACTCATTCTTGCCTCACGGGAAAACAATAACAGCAACCTAATATTTTAGAGAAATTGTGTGTAAGCACGAAAAAAGAAACATCACAGACTTGTGAATAGGGATGGCCAAATTTTGATGCACGACAACGCACGGCTGCACACTTCTCAATCAACTGTTTAAAAGCTGCGTCGCCTGAATTTTTGCCTCATCCTCCTTCTTCAATTTCAATTTTGGAAAATATTTGGGTATGTAAAGCGGTGTTTCGTGAAATTAATCCGCGATCAAACGCACTATTTTTCAGCCCTAAATGAAACATTTGGTTATCATATTGTCTCATTGTAATTCTGCTGAAGAAGCTCCTGTAGGTTGTTCGAAAATTAATCTCCGATTTCAGAATTAAATTTTCCTCTTGAAATAATGTATTTAAACAGTATATTAATTAGTCGAAATAGAAACACTGAATATGTATTGTTATGGGATCGTACACATAATAATAATAATGGTATATTCCATACTTAATAAATACTGCGACTCAGGAGTAGGCAGGGAGTCGAGTCAGTAGTTCAAGTCGAGTCAAGAGTCGAGTCAGAGGCAGTCCGAAACAGAGTCGCGTTCAGACAATTTCTGCAAGACATTGGAATAGTGATACTGGTCGAGACTACAGTGTTCTCCTTACCTGATTGTTCTTACTAACACTTTCTACTTCTCTGTATGTATTCCTGTTTGTAATATATCTGTGTTATTCCATACCTGTGTTCGAGTTCTTCTTTATTGGTTCTACCTTGGACTATCACCTTGGTACAAGGAACCGGACCATAACAGTATACATTTCTGCCATCGGGTTACGATAAAACTCTAACGGTTTGAACGCCTATTAATAATAAAGGCACTGTTCGCATCTTTACAACGGAATGAAAAACAGATGGATAACATCAATGACGGAACACCAGACAGTCACCATAATTATTTGTCGGTGTATTTTCGGTCTTTCAAAGGGGTTATTCATTATCCATTCTTGCTTCAAAGGAAAACAATAACAGCTATATCGTATTGTGGAGAAATTGAGTGTATGCAGAAAAAATGAAAAAGAAACATATGACTTTTGAATAGGGATGGACCAATTTTGCTGCACGACAACGCACGGACGCACGCCTCTCAGTCAACTGTTCAAAAGCTGTATAGCCTGAATTATGAAAATTTTCCTTATCTTCCATGTTCACCTGGTATCTATGCTACTGATTATCACTTATTCAAGCATTTTGAAATTTTTATACTAAATAAAACATCCTCCAATAAGGAAGAAGTAATCGAAGCATTTTAAATGTTTATCACGTTGAAGGACGAGAATTTTTTTTACAAATTGAATCAAGAATTTAGAAGTATGTTGGAGAACTGTCATTCATCAACATGGTGCCTATTTCAACTAAATTAGTTATTTAATATTTCAGGAGCGTTTTAGTCATATCCTATAAAGTATGTCATTTCATGGGTGACAACCTAAAATTTGTTCATAATTTATAAATGGAAGATTTAATGTTACCCCTGACAACATTGTAATTAACCAATGCTGTTGGCTGCGATTTGTTTCTAATTTAATTTTTTGAAAGAACAAAAATATCTTTTTGAAATAAAATATATATTTATTGTCCAGAGAAAAAAATAATTTGAAAGTTTCTCGTTTCTAAAGCAAAATATTTTATACGTATTGTCTTCCTTAATGTAAATCGCCAGTGGTTTAAAATGCTGAAACACTTACTTTTAATGAAAGGTTAAAAAAAAATTCAAGAAACATCTGACTTAATCGTTGTTATGTAAAAGGTTTAGTCGAATTATGCCTACAACACAACAGGAAAGAAATAAAAGAAGTCTTCTCGAACATTAATAGTTATCTCCCTTCGGAGGTGTGCTTGTCGAACTCTCTGCTTCTGTATAGAGAGGAACCCAGACGAGACTATGCCAAAAGGCAAAGTCTCGTCTGGAGTGGTAGACAGCTACCCGACCCCGTTTTTACGGGGTTTAGGGGATATTTTTGTCCGAGTCTACGGGATCGGGTACCCCACAATAAATTAGGCCTTGTGCCACATCCGACTGCGTGGAGCGGTTAGTGAATATCATCTCGCTCTGACACCAGCTTCTCTCAACCTCTTGGAGTGAGAGAGAATGTAAGTGAACAAGTGAGGATGAAACAAAACAGAAAATCTTCGTAAACGTTATGTTCATCATTAAATTAAGTGTCGCATTCAAAAGTGCAAACAGGTCGCATGTGAACCGCGGGCCGCAGTTTAGCCAATAGTTATAAGGATCAAGTGCTTCGCCAAAGTTCTTAAAGACTGGAACTGCAGAAAAGGATTTCCAACAAGCAGGAAAGATTAACTGCAAAATTAAATACAAAATTAATGTCACGGGAAAAGTATAAAGAGAATTTATAAGTAATTAATATTTATATATTAATATTTATTCGTTTTCAGAAGAATTTGGGTTGGTGATTTTAATTAGAGTATAATTGTCTTTGGCGCAACATACAGAATATTTTGGCATTAATTCCTACTTCTAAAAATGTTGAGAATTTACGCCGCCGTAACGATGCTATCCTGTGCCTTTTCAATAAACATTTATATTCTAATTGTTCTAAGCGTTCCTCATAATAACTTGAAGTGCCTAATATGAGGACTAATTTATAAGCTTCTAAATTTTTTTTTTTTTTTGCTAACCTCCAAGAGCTTTGGGCTTACTCCGGCTAACGTTTTCTGCTGACATGAATTGGAAAGAAACAGAAAGGATATATTGAATCGATTGCGGGGCCTGCTGCTATGAAAGTTGGTTCATTGTGTCAGGCGAGACAATTTTTCTCGGCAGAATCTCTCTTTCGTCCTGGGTAAGACGATAAACTAGGTCCAACAGCAAGGCCTCTGATCTGGAGGTTTTGAGGAGTGTGGAACCACCTCTTAATTGCTGATGTTCCCAGGTCCACCCTAACCCGGGGTGGTAGCACCTGTTAGGGTCCCAGCTATGGGCAAATAGTTAATTCCGAAACTGAGGTAAAAAACATTATAGAATTGTTAGAAAGTGTAAAAATAAGTTTTAATACAAGAAATACTTTATAAAATAATTATTACCAGAAATAAATTTTCGAAGTAAAAAAAGCTATTACCAGCAATATATTTTTGAAAAAAAAAATTACCAGCAATGCGTTTTTGAAGAAAAAAAATATTACCAGAAATAGACTTTTTACAAAACAAAATATTACCAGGAAAAAAAATTTTGTTGGCATTAAATAACGCATTGAGGTTGATAAGCCGTAAAACACAACAGACCAAACCAAACATAATCCATCTTGTACATTTATAAGTCAATATATTGATACATCGAATATTGATGTCATATCTGGACTGATATTTCTGCTATATATTTAGAGATTCTTGATAAAATCCTAAGAAGAACCTTCAGCCATTTTCCAACCCCCGTAATCCCTGTGCCTTTTCTATAAACATTTATATGGTAATTGTTCGGATTAGCTTTTCTAATAATGAAGTGCCTAATATTAGTACTAACTTCTAACTGCTAACCTCTAGGAGAATAATTCATTGTGACTTTTCAGATTAAAGCTGTCCACTGATGTGAAGTGGAAAGACAATATTGAATCCATTGCTAGGTCAGTTCCTAGGAAAGTTGTTACGCTAGAAAACTTTTCTCGCCAGATTCTATCTTACATATTCATAAGTCTACCATTCGCCCGTGCTTTGAATATTTCTACCACTTCTGGACTGATGCTCTTGTTATATATTATGGCATCTTCGATAAAATAGATAGAGGAATCTGTAATGTTATCAATCCTGACCTGGGATCTCGGTTTCAGTCACTTTCCTACCGCAATGTAATGTACCCTGTGCCTTTTTTATAAAAGCTTTTATGATAATTCTTCAGGCGAATTTTCTTCCACGGTACCCAGAGTCTATGAATTTAATGAGAAGTATTCGATTGGCATCAAGATCTCATCATTTTATTGTTGAAATCGCTGGATGTATCAGAAAGTTCTATGCTAACCTAAATTCTCCCACACGTCTCGCTTGCGGAACTCTCTTCCGGCTTCTTGCTTCCCAGTCCACTTTGATGTCCAAAAATTTAAATGCAATGTCAATCGTTGTCTTCTTAATTCTTGTTCTTTTTGTCATATTTTTAACACTCAGTAACACCCTTGTGTTTTAGTGGCTTTATTGTCTTGCTTGGAGAGAAACGATTAAAATTTTAATGCAATGTTTATCGTTATCTCCTGTCTTCTTCATTCTTCTTCTTTTATTGTCCTCTCTCCTTAATAGTAGTTTTTCTCATATTCTCTAACACTCAGTAACCCCCTTGCGTCTTAGTGGCTTTATTGTCTTGCTTGGAGAGAAACGATTCAAATTTTAATGCAATGTTATATCGTTATCTTCTGTCTTCTTAGTCATTCTTGTACTGTCCTCTCTTGTTAATAACTCTTTTCTCTTTCTCATATTCTTTTACACTCAGTATCCCCTATCTTAATGGCTTTCTTGGCTTACTTGGAATGAAATGATTAAAATAAATATATATAATGGTACAGGGAAAAAAGAGGATTAGTGTGAAAGTGTGGATGTCAGTTTAAAGTGAAAGTGAAAGTGAAAGTTCAGTACTACTCGAGAATTATTCATAAAAATGATCTAAAATATAATTCGAAATTATCCAAGAAATATCTTTTACTATCCGCCCTCACAGAGTTCCCAACAGAAACCTTACGAGATGAACTGAAAACACTATGCAAACAACAACAAATAATTAACCCGTAATAATTTTAAGTTTAAGTGCATGAAATGTAACAGTACATTCGTGTAGATATTTATCGTTATCGCTGGCGGAAATCCTTGCCGAGTTCGATAATTCCTTTTGTGTGGAATAAGTCTTTTTGTATCTGGAGAGACGTACGCAGCCACTGAATGATAGGTTTAGAGTTTACAGGAGATGAAAAGCTCTGGTTTTTCTTTAGTCTCTTTTCCCCTCTTTGTTTTCGAAGAATATTACCTTTACGTCGATTGCTCTTCTCCAAACGGCCTTTTATGTAGTTTCCGTCAGCCAAAACACCGATTTCTGTCCTCAGCAAGGTGTTTTTGAGCTGATCCTTGAATCGCCGACGTGGAGCCTAACGTGGTTTTAATGCCAGATGCGATCTCTGAGAAGAGGATTTGTTCAAGTAGGCGGATGTCTGGCATTCGAGCAAGGTAGTGTCCATCCCATTCGAAGTTGGTGGCCAGTCATGATGGTTTCTAGGCTCGCCATCACTGCACGGACAAGAACTTCGTTTTTTTTACCAGGACCTGCCATATTGTTTTTTCTTGGACTGCTCTTCTCCAATTAGATCGATTTCTTTCACCAGCAAGGTGTTTTTCCGCTGAAAATTGAATCGATGACATAGAACTCCACGTGGTCTCATTCCATATGCGAGCGCCGAGTGAATATTTCGTTAACAATTTCTTGGAGATAATAATTATTTTTTAGATACAAATGTTATTATTTAACCCATAGATGGGAGGTAAAGAGGTGGATTCATACGTTTCTCACTGGTGTTTACGTGTAAGTAAATCTAAGGAGCCCGACTAGAATTCGAACTCAGATTTCCGAATATCCATTCTACGCCATTATCCATTACACCGCTTGCACATCCAAGCTTACAGCACCTGGTATTCCGAAGCGGTCACCCATCTAGGTGCTGATGAGACTCACTGTTGCTTAACTTCAATGATTTTACGTGATATGGCCGTAAGTCCCTTATACCACACGCACATCCAAGCTTACAGACCCTGGTATTCGTAAGCGGTCACCCATCGAGCTACTGAACAGTCTCGACGTTGCTTAACTTTGGTGATCGTACGGTAATCGGCGTTTCAACGTAATATGACTGTAAATCCATTATAGCATTCGCACTTCCAAGTTTACGTCCCCTGGTATTCCCAAGCGGTCACCCATCTAGGTACTGACCAGTCTCGGCGTTGCTTAACTTCGGTGACCGTACGACTAAATCATGACTTTAAAAGATATAGTTGTACATACATTTTTTTTTTTTTTTACATCGTATGGATTGACATATTGTTGTAAGCTCCGCTCTTCTTCAGGTGATACAGGTAAAAATTTCGAACCGAGTCCTTTATTTTTCCCACTGGGGTAGATTGTTCTAGTTCCACGTGCTTGGATATCTCAGTTTTATTTAGTAACTCAACTCTCCAAGGATTTGTTCCCTCCGCTGTGGCCAGCTATTGAACTCACAACTCTCTGGCTCAAATCACTTTTTAGAATACTCCAACCAACGCTTTTATCCACTGGGCCATGTGTCCTTCGGTATACTGAGATATCCCCCCCACCAAAAAAAAGGACGTTGTATTAAGACAATCTATCCTCTGGACTCAGTAAAAGGTTTGGTTCGAAATTCTATCGTATATCTCCTGAAGAAGGCCGAAGTGTACAACGGCCGAAACGTCGTGAACATGGCAAAAATATTCCGAACGATGTAGATAGTGTAAATGATTACAATAGCTTATCTCAAAAATATATACAGATCCTGAAGAAGCCCGACGCGTACAACGGCTGAAACATCGTGAATATGACAAAGAAGATGAGGACAACAGACCTAACAATGTAAATAGTGTAAATAATTACAATACATTATCTCAGAGATATAAACAGATCCTGAAGTAGGCAGATGCGTAGAACGGTCGAAAAGCCTGGAATATGGCAATGAATATGAGAGCAACAGCCCGAAAAATGTAAATAGCGTAAATAATTACAATATCACAGAAATATTGGCAAATATTTTTTTGTTTAGATATTTAATTTAAAATTTCTATTTCCAATATTTTTTAAAATCTCAGCCCCGGCTAAAAATTCTAGCCTGTAGTGTTGCTATAACCGTTAGATGCTAAAGTCAAACAAGTACAACAATTTAAATATCAGGGAAGTGTTTTAGCAAAGGACCGGAGAGTGTGAAATTGTAATCTGAAGGCACATTGGGATAGCGAAATGTTTCAAAAAGATGTTAAGTATAAGTTTTTGATTTCATTTTTTCGAGAACTTTGTCCTTGCTTACATGTTCGGTTAATGGTTGCATCAGCCTTCTTTTGTAGAACCACAATTATTTTCCTGCAAGTCATTTCTTCTTTTCTTTGTTTCTGTTGCTTCAAGTTTCCTCTTCATCTGTGAAGAGATTGTCCAGCATTCACTGCCATATTGGAGGACAGATATCACGTAACAGTTCAGTACTATTTTCTTTGTTTCTGTTGCTTCAAGTCTCTTCTTCATCTGTGAGGAGATTGTCCAGTATTCACTGCCAGATAGGAGGACTGATATTGCGAAACAGTTCAGGACTCTTTTCTTTGTATCTATTGTTTCAAGTCTCTACTTCATCTGTGAGATTGTCCAGCATTTACTGCCAGATACGAGGACTAATTTTCTTTGTTTCTGTTGCTTCAACTCTCTTCATCTGTGAGGAGATTGTCCAGTATTCACTGCCATATAGGAAGACTGATATTGCGAAACAGTTCAGGACTCTTTTCTTTGTATCTATTGTTTCAAGTCTCTACTTCATCTGTGAGATTGTCCAGCATTTACTGCCAGATACGAGGACTAATTTTCTTTGTTTCTGTTGCTTCAAGTCTCTTCATCTGTGAGGAGATTGTTCAGCATTCACTGCCAGATAGGAGGACTGATATTGCGAAACAGTTCAGGACTCTTTTCTTTGTGTCTATTGTTTCAAGTCTCTACTTCATCTGTGAGGAGATTGTCCCAGCATTCACTGCCATATAGAAGAAATCTGTGAGGAGATTGTCCCGAATTCTCTGTCAGAGAAGAGGTCTGTTACTACATTTCAATAGGCCTTTCTATATTTTTCTGTTTCTTAATACTCTGTTCAGCTTTATTTGGAGTTTAAATTTGAGCTACAAACTTTGAGCTCACCTCACTCATCTTGGGATCTAGTCTCTCGACGAAACGAAAATGTCCTAAATAAATATATGGCCGCCTTCCATGGGCGCCTTCCGTAAGATTACTGCTTAGCACATATACAACTGTAATTCCAATATTGTCAAAGTCATAAAATGCCCTCCATTAAAATTCAGGTCACATTAATCATTCTCTCGACGGCTATGTCAGATGAATTAAATTCCTACCGAGAATAAAACTCGTCCGAAATAACTGGTGTTTTTATTGTTTAATAGCAATATTCTATTGCGCACTTTGAACCAAAAGCCATACTGATTGCATTTAATGAGTCATTAGAAATACGAATATGAAAATTAACCGTATTTTTCCTTTAAAGTATTTTGTTCCTTTTAAGAAAACGTCCTTGGACAAATAAAACCTTTTAAAATTAATTTCTCCGCCTAAATTAACACATAATAATTGTCCTTGTACCTTACTTCGTTATGCCGCATGAATGTTACGCTCTGCCCATATCTCAGAAATAATGGACTATTCCATTTTGATCACGTGGAAAAAGAAAAGACATATTACAGACGCTACATGGTTTCAATAAAAATAGAAAGATAGAGGTATTTAAAGCCTTCGGTTAATGCCTAATAAATGACTTTTACGTTTGATTGTGGGAGAATACAAAAGCCATGACAAAGATGCTACTTGGTTTCAGTGAGAAACAAAGAAAGATGGCAAAATGGAAGAGTTTGACGTCTATTTCAGTGAAATGGGAAAAAAAATTATTAAGTATTTTAATTTGTACCAACTTTTTAGGTTGGTTGAGCAATGGATAGCGAATCGGATTGAGAAATTGGAGAGCCGAGTTCGAATTCCAGTCGAGCCCATTACATTCACTTATGTGCTAATACCCTTGGGAAAGGTATGAATCCTCTTCCCTTTCCCCCCAACTATGGGTAAATAACAGGACAGAATGATTACCGCAGAAAAATATGGCAAAAAAAATCTGCTTCATCAATCATGATCGCCTAAGCCTGTATCAGACATGCCACATAACTGACTGACATATGGGGTTCGCTAACAAGGGCTACGGTACTCGTGGCGTAAAGCACGGTGAAGTAATATAGGTCGATAGCAGGACAGCCTTGGATGGCAACTGGTCTACCGCAGAAAGAAATGGCAACCTACTGCCTCGTTTCAGGGAAACGAAAAAAAGTTGAGAAAGTCAAATCTTTTCATTTGTATCCCCTTACTTCTTAAAATAACGACTACTATTCGTATCTATGATTCTTATTGCAATATTTTGTTAAAGTTGCTAAGCTCAAATATTTAACGATGCGATAGTGGAATTTCTACGGACATTTTACTGTCGTAAAACCCGCCATGAGGTTTCTCAATAATTAACTTAAGAATTAAATTAATCAGAATGTTAAAATAGGAACCCCTGAAATTTTCACGGGTCTTTCTAGTTATATAATAATCGTGCTTATCTCTCTCTTCGTTAGTTCGCACGACCGCTACGCCCTGCCAATAGATCATAAATAATGGACTATTCCGTTTTGACCGACTAAAAGCACAGAACTGGCATATGAGAGAAGCTTGTTGGTTTCAGGGAGCAAATGAAAGAAAGAAAGAAAAAAGAAAGAGAAAGAGAGAGAGAGAAGGGAAGATATATTGACAGATGTTTAACAGCTGTTTGAGTGAAATGAAAAAGTTGTCATTTTCATATCTGTTCATTTGTACCCCCTTACTTCTTAAAATAACGACCAGGATTCATATTTATGGTTGATGATTGATATTGCAATATTTTGTTAAAAGTTAATCGTTAATTAACGATGTGATAGGTGAATTTCTACATATATTTTATCGTCGTAGCGCTCACCATTAGCACACTCAATCACAAACTAAAGAATTTAGATTCATCAGAAATATAAAATAGGAAAACCGTGAGTTTTTCACGGGTTAAAACTAATAAATAATTACATTATTACCAAAAATAAATAAATAATTGAATGAAAATCAGCAAAAATAAAAACATTTAATTCATTCAGTGTCCTTCATAGTTTACCTTGACTTTCAGAGTTGACCTTTTGACCTTTCTTCAATTTAATAATTTTGAAAACCTAATAAAAAAAGATCTCATTTGCGTATAAATGCATTTGCCTAATAATAACTGAAACCGTCAACGTAATGTCCTCTGATTGGCCAAAAAATACCATTATTAAGCGGAAGAAATTACAAATGGCGATTGGTCAGAATTCCTACATAAAATAGAATAAAAAAAGTGTATCTTTTGCGTAAAATACATTTCTATGCCTAAAATATCGTAATAACTGAAAACATTGAACGTAATGTCATCTGATTGGTCAAAAAATGCCAGAAAAAAAAATAGATAAATACCGATTGGTCAGAATGCCTACATAGAATTGAATAAAAACGATCTCATTTTCTTAAAATACATTTCAATGCTTAAAGCCTCTTAATAACTGAAACCTTCAACATAATGTTCTTTGATTGGCCAAAAATACCATTAGTCAGAGAAAAATATAAACAAATCACGATTGGTCTGAATTCCTACATAGAATTAAATTAAAAAAAATGTCATTTGCGTAAAATACAAAAAATTTCTCTGCTTGAAGTATCGCTACAATTCGAACGCATATCTTTTCTTTATGTTCGGCCATCTTATTTACCAGCATTGTTCTCAAACAAATCCAAGACTGTGAATCGCGAAGTCAAACTTAATATATCTGTAATCGTCGCAATAGGGGTTTTGAAAACACGCCCGAGCCCGCTCTGCTATAATTATTTTAAAATTAACCGTTGTTATTACAATGTTTTGTAAACAAGCGTTCCCAATCCAAGGGGGATAATTAGATATGTTATACTTGTAAAATGGTAAATTTCAAAATGGTGTTAAAAGTTAGTAGAACCCGAATGCATTCTAAAATATTGCTATATTCGTAATACATTTTGTTGAGTGCTGGTTAGTTGTTTATTATTTTCATGATGTAATATGTTGGTGTTGTCAACAAATATTTTCCTGTATTGTGAAGGTGGACAGGAATGTGTCTTTAAATGTTGTATAATAGAACGTGTATCTGATAAATGTAGTGTAAGACGTCTTGATAATGTTGTGGTTGTCAAGCCAACATGTGTACTTTTAAGTCAGAGATACAATCTCCCAAAGGACATTTAAACTGATATATGGTCTTTTCCAAAACACTAGTTGACAGAGCAGGGTTACTGCATATGATGAAGATGGTTATGTTGAATTTAGTATAATATATAATTAGTTATACTTTTTACTGACAAGTAAAGAATATATTAGTACTTGTGAGATTTTTTTAATATTTTTTTCATCTTGTTAGAATATGGATAGGTTTATTTTGTTTATAGTTATAATAAGGATAGATAGAGAGGAAGAGTGAGAGTGACTCATAAGAACACCCTAGACGGCAACATACTAATCCTGGGTGTAGAATTGATGTCATTTTCTAAGGCAATAGTGTGAATGGAAATGCAACAGAATAGACTGGAATTTGAATTCGGCTCACCAATTCCGCAACGTCAGGATACCTGCACATACCTACCCTGGGTAAACTCACCCGAAATATATAATGAAACAAACCTTATAACTCAGGGAGATGAAGCGAGCAATTAACAGCTATTGGCGTTTTCTTGCTGCTGACCGCTTGTGTAGGACTTTCTTGCAAGGTTAAATATTTGATCTTTGACCAACTGACCTTGGGTGAACGTTATTGACCGGATATGTCCCTATCTGACCTCATCTGAACCTGACTTCCTGGTTCCCTGCCTGACATTTGGGCTACCCTCCTTCAATCTCCGAAATTAAAGACTTGCGGGGGTGTGATTCAGTTCGTTTCTTTTAGTTTTCTTCTCAAATGCGCCGTTCTCGGTAACCGCAGCTTCAAGCGCATTTATAGTTGAGTTTTCTTCCAGCAAATGAATGCTTCATTTTTTTTGTCTCAAAAAAAGATTCATCATCGATTCTTCTTGTCTGTTTTCGATAAAACAAGGCGATCAGACAAATCTTTTCCGGACATTTTACAGGTTTCTAGTATACCACTATGTTGAATGCTGCAAGAACAGGATGCACGAGCTTGATTTAACTCAGCAACCAATAAGTGCGGGTTTCACTGCGCAATCTTGAACAGCTACTCTACAGTTTGGTTTGCCAGCCAGACGACGCCATTGGTTGTATCGGTTGCCAGGTGCGTTCATAGTGAGTCCAATTTATACTAAAATTCACCCAATAAATGGCTCGACAGAGATACTGTTAAATTCTCACGATGAACGAGATATGCTGATTGGTTAATCATGTTTCACGTGCCACGTTATAATATATTGCGTTCCGAATTCAAGGAAAGACGCTATAATATATTGCGTTCCGAATTCAAGGAGAGAAGACGTTATAATATATTGCGTTCCGAATTCAAGGAGAGAAGACGCTATAATATATTGCGTTCCAAATTCAAGGAGAGACGACGTTATAATATATTGAGTTCTGAATTGAAAGGGAGAAGACGTCATAATATATTGCGTTCCGAAATCAAGGAGAGAAGACGCTATAATATATTGCGTTTTGAATTAAAGGAGAGAAGACGCTATAATATATTGCGTTCCGAATTCAAGGAGAAAAGACGCTATAATATACTGCGTTCCGAATTCAAGGAGAGAAGACGTTATAATATATTGCGTTCCGAATTCATGGAGAGAATACTCTATAAGATTTTGCGTTCCGAAGTCAAGGAGAGAAGACATTATAATATATTGCGTTCCGAATTCAAGAAGAGACGACACGTCACTTCGAAGTTCAAAGTCTTTTTTTTTCTCCATATCTCGTTCTCTGATGAATCTTTAATAAAGGCGAAAGAAGTTAGATTGATAAATTACTGTTACTATTTGTTTTTATCTTATCATTCTGTCAGATTCCGATGTATATGTGGCGTTCCCTTAACACGGAAGGAATACATTAGGGTTGGAATCTGTTAATTTCTTGAAATTTAAAATGAATGCATCGTCTCTCCTTGAATGCACACAAAATATATGATTAATCAATGAAAACCCAAAAACCCAAAAGTAAAAATACCAAAATGTATTTCTTCTTTTTCATTTTCTGATGAAGCCTTATTATATATATATATATATATATATATATATATATATATATATATATATATATATATATATATATATATGTATGTAATTCGATATTGCTAACCAGACGCTTCCTCTGTAGCTAAATATTATAGTACGTCAGGCTATATGACAGTTCCATGTAGGATACAGGTTTTATTCCTGTCGGAAGACACATATTTTATGAAATTTCTCGGACATTCAGGCCGGTAAATGTTGTTAATACTGTTTATCATAAACAGAACATTTATTTAAATATCTATTTAAGTATCTAAAAAATAATGTATAACAGAAGATAACGTTTTATTTATATTTATTTATATTTATATTTATATATATATATATTATTTTTGTTATTATTATTATTATTATTATTATTATTGTTATTATTATTATTATTATTATTATTATTATTATTATTATTATAAAAGAAGACGGTGCGTGAAAAGGACGGTTATTCCATTGACACCGCTATTACTGTATACACTTTTGACTCTCTCGGCAATATTTATTTACAGGGTTATAAACATTTGTGAACCAAGTACAATACAATATTTATTATTTAACTTTTATAAAGATTTAGTATGTACCATTTTATTAAGAAATAAATTTGAAAAAAATCTTTTTATTCAAAACTGAATAAAAATTTACAAAATTCTCAAATTAGCGGTGATCTGTGTGCACGAAGGTTGAACAATGCCAGATATTTCAGCAAAAGAATAAACATTCCAGATATAAGAATTTGGGAATAGGAATTATAAGAACGTGGCAGTTAAACACAACTGTTATTCCAGTAGTAATAGGAGCACTAGGATGAAGAATATGAATACACGCATTAAGAAAATCCGATAGAATCTATTTTAATCTGAAATTTAAAAGAAAGAGAGTATTAAAAAAAATCGGTTATTCCTTTGATACCGCTATTAGTATATAAACTTTTGAGTCCCTCGTCAATGTTTATTTACGAGATTATGAAAAATTGTGAACCAAGTACAATGTAATATTTATTATTTACGTTTTTATAATGATTTAAATTTGAAAAGATATCTTTTTATTAAAAAATTTATTAAAAAAATTACAAAAAAACCCTAAAAATTTAGAATAACGTGCTTATTACAATATACAACTTAATACATGACAAGAAATATATTCATTATCCTTCCTAAAACATTTTTTTCTAGCCTTTAGATTTGCACATCTTTTCATGGAACTTTCAAGATCATTATCGATTGAGAAAATAGCCCCCAAAATATAATCTCTCTTGAGTCATGGATGACCGCAAGCATGTTTTTATAAGATTTAGTTTTGAAAGATCCCAAACATATGATATGGCGGCCTGATGATTAAGTTTCTGCCAAAGGAATAACCATTCTTTTGACACACCATTTTTTTTCGAAGTTATACATCTAGATAGATAGATAGATAGATAGATAGATAGATAGATAGATAGATAGATAGATAAAGAACAGACTGGGATAGATAGATAGATAGATAGATAGATAGATAGATAGATAGATAGATAGATAGATAGATAGATAGATAGATAAAGAACAGACTGGGATAGATAGATAGATAGATAGATAGATAGATAGATAGATAGATAGATAGATAGATAGATAAAGAACAGACTGGGATAGATAGATAGATAGATAGATAGATAGATAGATAGATAGATAGATAGATAGATAGATAGATAGATAGATAGATAAAGAACAGACTGGGATAGATAGATAGATAGATAGATAGATAGATAGATAGATAGATAGATAGATAGATAGATAGATAAAGAACAGACTGGGATAGATAGATAGATAGATAGATAGATAGATAGATAGATAGATAGATAGATAGATAGATAGATAGATAGATAAAGAACAGACTGGGATAGATAGATAGATAGATTGATAGATAAAGAACAGACTGGGATAGATAGATAGATAGATAGATAGATAGATAAATAGATAGATAAAAACACAGATAGTTAACGCCTAACAAAACACGTGATGCGATAAATTACTGCGTTAAAACAGATTTGTGGAAGGAACGTAGACAAAAATAGAGCAATAATACATAAAGAAAAGGGAATATGCGTATTTAGGACTATTTTTCTATTAACTATATATATATATATATATATATATATATATATATATATATATATATATGGCTAAATAGCAAGACAGACTGTGTTCTATAGCCTTGGATGGCAACTGGTCTAGAAGAAGGACAACTCTGAATTCAAAACCTGCGAAGTGTCGTTTGAGGACCTTGTTGCACGTAGTGCACCAGGTCTCTGAATTCGGCCCTTCAAAAAGTGTGGATGGTCCTGCACGAAATGTTCACCTCTATAATCAAATCTCATGTGCTGTTGTCGGGCTGTCGGTTTCCAAGGAACTGATCTGCTTGACCCTCATGAGTTGAATTCAACGGGAGAGTCGACTATATATATAGAGAGAGACAGAGAGAGAGAGACAGACAGACAGACAGACAGACAAACAGACAGAGAAATAGGTAAGAACACGTTAGGTAAATAATCCGAAGATCTTAAGTATTTTTGTTTTTATTTTTAAAAAAACAGTGCCCCATACAGAAGTAGAGCTTAAATTATAATTATTTAAAAAAAAAAATATGATTCCTTCGCTACATAAGTTTTCATGTTTCAAAAACGAGAGCCAAAATCCTCAATATAATTATTAAAAAATAAATTGAGTTAAAGTATCAAGCCCTGTTTCATCCTCGAGCGAATATATATATATATATATATATATATATATATATATATATATATATATATATATATATATATATATATAGCAGGAAACTCTCTTAATAAAGATTAATTTAAGTTCCGAGTTGATTTTTTAATTTACCCAATTGTCCAGTTTGAACTATTCTTAAATCGTTGTTCCTTTTCCTTAATAACATTTTTTCTCAGATTTTTTTTAAATTTAAAAAATTACATGCAATGTCAATCGTCGTCATCTGCATTCTGAATTCCTGTTTTTTTTTTGTTGCCCTCTCTCGTTAATAATGTTTCTTTTTCCTCATAATTTTTCAAACTCAATAACCCCCTTGAGTCTTAGCGGCTTTATTGCCTTGCTTAGGCTGACATAATTAAGAAAAATATTTTTACATTAATTTGATCTATATGTTTTAGGAAAAAAATTTCAATATTTCTTTTCGTGAAATGTCGTACAAAATATGGTTTACTTTTATAAAGGCAACTAAACGTCCTTTTTACACTTTAAGATGAATATTAAGTAATTTTGGTTATTAATTAACCTGACTATTCTAATGTGGAATTCTATAATTTCATTCTCTGATATTTCTTTCTCAAGACTATTCTCTCTCTGATTCTGATAAAGTCCCACCTCACCCAACTCGCTCATAATCTATTTTCCTTCCACCCTACACAAATTATCAGTGCCAAAAAGCACTTAGCAATCAAGCAGCAAGTATCCACCCCTAGTGTTAAACTAATAAGTAAATAAATAAATGACAAAAAAAAGCATAAAAACCGCCCACCTGACGCACAGGCCGTCAATGCACACATATATACTCAAGTACCCATGTGTGCGTAAAATCTCGCCACGAATTCCAAAGGTTTTTAACAAGACGATAAAATACGCCGGGCTGGTCTCGCGAGAAAGCATTTAAAATTTAATGTTGTCAAATCTTGGGCAAACTCAATTCGATAGTTGTCTTTTCCAAGCTAACCTTGTTTTATTTTGCCCCCACTAGAACAACGGGATTCGTTTCAGATAGATCGAAGCTTACAAAACGCTTGATTGGAATGAAAGTACTTACATCCAGCCTCCCAATTTCGACACCCGGAATCTGATACGCGCGATAAATGTGTTCGCTGTCTTTGTTTAGTGTGGTATGCGAGGATGGCACAAGACAGATCGTAAACATGTCATCAAATTTAAAATACTTCTATGAGGACAGCGAAGATGACATGCATTTGAATATAACAGGGTTGAAAGCCAGTGTTCCTTCATCCTGTGCATGTAGGTCGCTAATACGTTTATATACTGTGTCTGCAGGTGTATATTTGGCATAGTATTAGCTAAGTCATTGCAGTGTCTTCGAAATTGGTTGGTGGATTCTGTTTAGCGGCATATTAACACCTCTATGGGTTATTTAATGTCGAAATCTAAATATTTTGAACAATTTTATGACTTCAACTAAATATATTCTGAACGCAATTGTATGCCTTCAACAACAGATAAAATGTATTGTTGGACATTTTGCTTTCAATATTTATTGTTGATTGTTTAGCGGCATATCAACACCTCTATGGGTTATCTAATACTCAAATCTAAATATTTTGAAAACAATTTTATGGCTTCAACTAAACATATTTTAAAGACAATTATATGCCTTCAATTACAGATAAAATGTATTATTGTTCATTTTGCTTTAAATATGTATTGTTGGTTGGTTTGGTGTGTTTAGCGGCATATCAACACCTCTATGGGTTATTTAATACACAAATATAAATATTTTGAACACAATTTTATGGCTTCAACTAAATATATTTTGAATGCGATTGTATGCCATCAAATACAGCTAAAATATATTGTTGGTCATTTTGCTTTAAGTATGTATTGTCGGTTAGTTGGGTTTGTTTAGCTGCATATCAACACCTCTATGGGTTATTTAATGCCGAAATCTAAATATTTTGAACACAATTTTATGGCTTCAACTAAACATATTTCAAAGACAATTATATGCCTTCAATTACAGATAAGATATATTGTTGTTCGTTTTGCTTTAAATATTTATTGTTGATTGGTTGGTTTTGTTTAGCGGCATATCAACACCTCTATGGGTCATTTAATACCGAAATATAAATATTTTGAACATAATTTTGTGACTGCAACTAAATACATTTTGAATACGTTTGTATGCCTTCATCTACAAATGAAATATATTATTGATCATTTTGCTATAAAATGCGTTGTTGGTCATTTTGCTTGAAACATATATTGCTGATAATTTTAGTATAAATAGATATTGTTGGTATTTTACTTTAAAAATGTATTTCTGTACTTTCATATCAGTGTTTTGTTTTTGTTTGGGAGTTCACTATTTGCCCATAGCTCGGACACTGACAGGTGCTACCATCAGATAATCAGATAGGTGCAACGCAAGATGTCTGGACAAGCATGTGGTTGTGTAACCGATGCAATTATCAATGAGTCCGGTTTGATCAGGAATACAATCCCTTAATGGGCATTTGAACTCAAACCAGACTCATGGATAATTGCATTGGTTACACAACCACATGCTTATCCAGACGCCTTACGTTACACCTATCTGATCACAGCTCCATTAGAACCCATTTAAACATACACATAAATTTACCGACTCCATTAGGAACATACTAGTAGAAAACACAAATATATTAACTGCATCCACCTGCAAAAAAAAAAGACTAAAAATAATGGAAGCTTTAATAATAAAAAAAGAAAAAGCCAACTCTTAACAATATTAACTACGAACAAGGCCACAATGTGCTAACCGTATTCGGAAATTAAAAACATCCCTACCACACACTAATACATACACAGAACGCACAAACTCAATTAAGCTTAAAAATCGAACCATCCTTAATAATGGCTAATGGTATAGCCGAAAGCGCTCGGAAATATAAAACATTTGGACAGTTCTTACACACCCTTTATCCAGAAACGAAAGATCTTTTTTGGACACAAGAAAAATTAAATAAAAAGCTTAACCGTAGTACCTTGTCTGTTGTTTTTAATGAAACAGGCATAAAGAAAGGATTGCTGCCTAAATATACAGCTATATATATATGTCTGTGTGTCTGTGTTCTGTTTATACGTTATTTTTATAGATATAATTTATTTTAAGTAAATGATGTTTTTAAATAGACAGCATTAATTACATTTACGGCCTGAATGTTCGAGAAATTTCGTAGAAAATATGCGCTCTTCTGACAGGAATTGAACCTGTAACCCATATGGGGACCGTCATATAGCCTGACGTGTTGTTATTAGGTTGGTGCAAAAATAATGACATAATAATGTCGTTTTTTGACGTATTTTTTAACGTCAAAAAAGACATTATTACGTCATTATTTTGCACCAACCTTATAGCATTCAGCCACAGACAAGCGTCTGATTATCCAGTTGGAATTACTGTTTATAAACACAAACCCTCGACGATTTTTCTCAATCGATCATTTCTGCTCACGAAACGTATCTTAACGTAAACAATGACAACATATACTGAAATGGTTTAAGTCCGACAATTATTTGATATATTTTCTATTTATACTTCATTTTCTCGATGCAATTAAGTAGAAGTAAATACTCTGTTTATCGGAGACCGCTTATGTATTGAGAAGACAAGCCCTGAAGAGAGTTATATTGATGTGCGTAGTAGGCATGACTAAACCAACAATACTCAGCTAAGTGATAAACTTCTCAAAATTAATTCTCTCTCTCTGTATATATATATATATATATATATATATATTTCTGAGATGAGGTATTATGTACACTATTTACATTATTCGGACTATTGTCCTCATTTTTGTTGCCATATTTATTACAACGTTTCAGCTATTGTACGCTCCGGCCTTCTTCATGTGGTTGGAATGTCGAACTGAACCCTTTATTTCACTCACTGGGGTAGACTGTTCGGTTAAGGCAGTGGAGAACTTGGAGAGGGGAGATAACTGATAACTGACATTCATTAAACATGGCACGTGGAACTAGAACAGTCTACCCCAGTCAGGGAAATAAAGGATTTAGTTCACCTGTATAAAGCCCGAGCGTAGAACGGCCGAAACATTGTAATAAATATGGTAACAAAGATGAGGATAATAGTTCGAATAATGTAAATAGTGTGTATATATATATATAGCTATTTGCAACGCCAGCCATAATCTCGTAAATCGCTTTGACTGGCGGGCAAACCAGGTGAGGATAGTCGACGGGTCCAAATCGCACATAATTGATAGCCCTATTGCATGGGAAGATTGATTCCCGGCGGAGTTGGCGTTTGAGACGGGATCTTTGGGTGGTGAAGGAGGCTACTGCAGCCAGGATTGATTAACCGTCCTGGTTGGCGTATTTGCACGGAAAACGAATAGCCGGTAATTATGTAACGTTGAAGAAACTTTACTTTGAATCTTTGGTCTGTATTCATACAATTGCTAGCTAGTATAGCTGGTCACTCGTATTCGACTAGTAGCCAATCCCCGTTGCAGACGCTTTCTCAAGCACATTTTTGTTTATTCAACGCCCACAGAGCCCAGCTGAGGTTTATATTGCAGCTATGCTGAGCAGCTTCTTAGATACAGTTTCTGGGAAAGAGCGTGCTATCTAGTGTGATCAACAAATTGAACAAGGCCAGCACACTCAAGCCCTCGGTCATGATGACTTGTGACTTCGTGCTAGAACAGTTATCGACAACACAAAAGGCTCCCGTCTATCCAATACAACTTACAAGGCTTAGGTCAAGTGGTATTGTTTACAGGTACTTTCCAAAGGTACTGCACGCTGGAATCGACCTCTTCCGATAATATCCTGACAAATCGACCATGGTGAGATTCGAACCCGGGTCTCATGGTCAGGATGCGAATGTTCTAAACACTCGGCCATGGATAGCTAGTGCACGTAACGTTTAAAACTACAGGCGAATGAATTCAAGA
>OZ010602.1:87397496-87399996 GCA_963932145.1 Acanthosepion lycidas | reverse complement strand
TTATTATTAATAACTTTCCTAATTGATGAACAAATATTATGTTCTATCAGTAATGCTAATATAAATCAAATAATTATCAAAAATCTAATACATCCTGTAGAATCTAATTCATCCACACAACAATTTTTTTACAGTGAACTAAAGAATATAAAACAAACACTTATTAATAATACCTTTCCAAATTATATAGTTGATGAACAAATAAGATGTTTTCTTAGAAGTCTCAATGCTAAGCAAATAGAACATAATACTGCTTCAACTAACCCTAAACATATTAATCTTCTATCTCGTAACCAAATGCATTCCAATTATAAACAAGATGAAAATATCCTAAAAAAAAATTAATAAATACCAACATATCCACCACGCTTGCTACTAAAAATTTGAAATTAATTAAATACTACACTAAATCCATAATCTCCAACTTAATCATTGGTAACAATTCTTCACCACTGACCAATGTGTCGCAGAAAATAAACATTGTATTAGGTTGGTGGAAAAATAATGTCGTTTTCTCACATATGTTACGACATTATTTTTGCACCAACCTAATATATCAATTTTGTCATGTCAATGAATACTCGTTGTCACTTTCGTAAATGCTCGTTGTAGTAGAGACTTTGTAATCGCAGATACAACTATAGTAACGCCGTTGAACAATACTGGTGTCAGACGCCGTCGAATAACACTCGCACTAATAGTACTTGCTTAATAGTATTCGCTCGAATAGTAACCACCGAATAGGGATCGGAATAGAGAAATAGTATAGTGAATAGAGTAGAGAATAGCGGTCCGTATAGTAATAGAGGATAGACTAGAAATAGAGATCATTACGTCACGCGACTTCCTACATAAGCGTTTTCTACCATGGTCACGTGATTCACTTAATTCAATAATGGGATCGCCTGTGTTTGCTCACTGGCGATCTATGATCAAACTCAAGCGTCGGCAGCGACACTTTATTCCAATATAACAATAAATTTAAATGACTTCTGGGAGATTGTATCTCCAAGGAAAAAGATAATATTCATATTGGCCATGCTACAAACACGCTGTCTCGGCGGTGGAGTTTTCATTTGAACGACATGTCTAACGTTTGTAAACATTTACAACAGTATGCTTGTCCATATTCGCAATTTAGAAACATTCTTGTCGAAAATACTTCCATACATTTTCATGAAAATAATAAAGATAAACTAAAAATCCTTGAAGCTATCGATATTTTAAAAATGAACAGTAAATTTTTGTCTTAAAAATCACACCCTGGGGATGACATTGTGTTAATGTCGAAAGTACTCGGAATAAAACAATATGTATCAACACGGTAATTTTCTCACTTTTAATACCGACACCAAAAAGGTTTATCCGTGAATATGAACAGATCCTGTTAAAAATAAGCATAAAAATTTTGTGTATGCTATTCAACAAAACTTGCCTCAACATATATATATATATATATATATATATATATATATATATATATATATATATATATATATGTGTGTGTGTGTGTGCGTCTGTGAGTGTGTGTGTTTTGAACAGGTGTAGTGGCTTATTCTTTCTATCATGTTTAGGACTGCGTTTCTGGTCTCTTCTTTTCATTCTCTTTTACTCCCTATACCCACTTGAGTCTTGGTGGCATAATCACTTTTCTTGGTTTCTTTTTCATTTTGTCGATTACCCAGTATAGTAGGGTCAGTTGGGCACCGTCTGTGAGAAAAAGAGCACCATGATACAATTCACTCCACCAGAAACTTGAAAACGAGATACTGTACTGCTTGGCATTCGTGCCGAAAGCTCAAAAACGACCATTTCAAAGTGTTTAGGTCTCAATCTGGAGACAATTCAGAGGATTGGGAAAGAATTGAGTCTAAAAGGGATTCAGAAGCAACTCAAAAACTTACTCTGATTGTTCTGATAAGAAAAGAAGTCCCGATATAGGTCAGAGCCTCGGGCACAGAGGTCTACGGAAGGTAATTCTGCTCTAGATCAAGAGGGTGGCTGCTAGAAGACCCTATGTCTGACAACAGGACTCTGCACCATGTCATACAAGCAAGAGAACCCAGTCATGGCTGTTAGATAAATTTTGCAACCACATCACCCCTTACACCTGGCTACCTAACTCTCCAGAGTGCAAACACCTTGGTTATTATGTGTGGGGCGTAGTTGAGCGAGAAACCAAATAAAAACGCCCTTTAACCCCAAAGATGAACTGAAGGCAAGGATTATGGCAGTATTCACCAACTTAAACAGGGAGACCGCCCAGAATAGAAGCGCGAGATTCAGCTGGAGGCCGTGGTTGAAGACAATGGCGATTTTATTGAGTAAATTTACTCTAGTATTTCAAGATATTACGATGTAATTTTGGTAAATATACCTGTTAAAATGAGATGTCAGTGTTAGTTGCATTTTTGCGTTATTTAAACAATTTATCCATCGCACCCTGTATATATTTATTTGAAGATCAGTTTTTTTGTTTGTCTTTTTTGGAGTGGGGCCA
>OZ010602.1:87337496-87384996 GCA_963932145.1 Acanthosepion lycidas | reverse complement strand
ACTCCCATGAGGACGCTTCCCCGATTACTACAATGTTAACCTGTTCAAGTCTAGGTTTAATCGTTATCTTCTGCACATATCCTCATAAACTGTGCCGCTTACCTCTTATGCTGTAACTCTCTACTTTGACTGGCTCTTGGGCCTTTTACAAGATGAGCATGTAAAAGTAAAAATTACTCTCGAGCAGTTTCCCTCCACGAACAGCTGCTTTTTGAAACCGACTCCCACGAGGATGATTCTTTGATCACCACAATCTTACCCTGTTCAATCTTAACCCCAATCTTGCTCAGATATGTTCC
This sequence comes from Acanthosepion lycidas, assembly GCA_963932145.1. NCBI lineage: Eukaryota > Metazoa > Mollusca > Cephalopoda > Sepiida > Sepiidae > Acanthosepion > Acanthosepion lycidas. The sequence continues at coordinate 87,384,697 of OZ010602.1, read as the reverse complement.
TTTTACTCTGTAGTGCTCTACATAGAGTGGCACTTGGGCCTTGTACTTTTTTTCGTCAATCAATTTTATCTCTGCAAATGTCTAATTATGTTTAATTTAATTTAATAATTCAGTTCTCGGGTTTAATTATATATCTACCATGATTGAGTGCTTTATCCGTCAAATATTCGACTTGAAATATTAGGTTGGTGCAAAAATAATGACGTAATAATGTCGTTTTTTGACGTTATACGTCAAAAAACGACATTATTACGTCATTATTTTTGCACCAACCTAATACAATACATTAATAGTTCTAGACCTTTTCTTTCTTTTTTTTTTTTGTCATGACCCACCTAAGCATCTCTAAAATACTGGTGCCCCCCCCCCCCCGACATAAGTTATGTGCTAGACGATCATGTTGATACTGACGCAGTAGTTTGTCATCTCTTTCTGCGGTAGACCAGTTGCCATCCAAGACCATAGAACCCCATCTGGCCTGCTATTTACCCATAACCGGTAAGGGGGGGGGGAGAAAAAGCGGATTCATACCTTTCCCAAGAATATTAGCACGTAAGTGAATCTAATGGATTCGACTGGAATTCCAACTCAGCTCTCCGATTCCTCAATACGTTACCCCTCACCCCGACATATAATTCATATTATTCAAAAAGTGAACTATTCACGTGGAGGAAGCCTAAAAGATCATCAACTTAATTTTCTTTAAGAGCCCGAGGCTGCTTCTATCATTAGTACCATCATTCAATTTTAACATTTTACAATATAAAATATTATATTATTTTAATTAATTAATTTTAATTTATTATTTTATTATTTTAAATATATATATTTATCGTTACTTTTAGTAGATACAATTTTTAACAGTATATTTATTTTCGTTAACCGCCCTAATTATTCGAAAAATCTTATTAAATTTAAAAAAAAAAAAGTGTGACTACTGGCTGGATTCATTTCTGAGTCTATTTTTGCAGAAGAAAAGGTCGTCAGTTTCGACGTGCTTTTAACCGACTCAGCTACGAACGGAGTATAAGCAAGCTTCTATATTGCCGTTTAAGTACACGCCTATCAATCAGATTCCTGAAAGTGCATCACTGCTCAGTTTGATATCTGAAACGTAAACAAGGTAATTTCTAAAGAAGCAATGGATTTGATAAATTTTTAATCCGATTTATTTGCATCACTTTAAATATTATTTTTTCATGAATGCCCATATTCGAGTAGACGTTCTGTTTATTTCTTTTATATTTTATTTTATTTTAATCAATATATTTATTTTTATCTACCGGCTTTAATATTCAAGAAATCTTAATATACACAAATAGGTTTTCCGGCAGGATTCGAACAGGCGTCCTCCTTTTCAGGAGAACCCGTCGATAGATTTATATCAGTTGTTATATATATATATATATATATATATATATATATATATATATATATATATATATATATATATATATAGAGAGAGAGAGAGAGAGAGAGAGAGAGAGAGAGAGAAAGAGAGAGATATATATTAGGTTGGTGCAAAACTAATGACGTAATAATGACGTTTTTATACGTATTTTTTATCGTCAAAAAACGACATTATTACGACATTATTACGTCATTATTTTTGCACCAACCTAATAGATAGATATGGTTTTAGAGCATGCTATCTGTGTTTAACTATGCTCAATATCAGGGATAAAGCGTTTGTAAATATCAGAGTGGACACCGAGGTCAACACAGTCGTGAACGCAACATGAATGCAAACTTCAAGCCAAAATGAAGCCATGTAGTATAAAAAGTCTGCGTCCAAGCTTAAAACAAACTGTCGACGCTCTGTGTCCACCTAGACTGTGAATTTAAGCGCAATACTAGACTGGCGTTGAGATCTCATCAATTTACACTTGAGCTAGTTAGATGTAACCGTAAGTTCTATTCTAACAGTTCCTTTTCTCGCACTTCTCGCTTGTGGAACACCTTTCGAGTTCCATGCTTTCTAGCCAACATTAATCTGCAAGAATTTAAATGCTATCTACTATCCTCCTGATTAAAGCGCTATCTACTGTCCTCCTGATTACTCTTTTCTCTTCCTGCTCATTATTAATGTTTCAGTTCCTAATTCCTCCACACCCTATAAGCTCTTGAAGGGTAGTGGCTGTACTGCTTTGCTTGCGGTAATATTGATTAATACACACACACACACACATATATATATATATATATATGCATATATATATATATATATATATATATATATATATATATATGCATATATATATATATATATATATATATGCAGATATATATATATATATATGCAGATATATATATATGTATATATATATATATTTATGTATATATATATATATATGCATATATATATATATATATATATATATATGCAGATATATATATATATATGTATATATATATATATGCATATATATATATATATATATATATATATATATATATATATATATATATATATATATGCAGATATATATATATATATGTATATATATATATATGCATATATATATATATATATATATATATATATATATATATATATATATATATATATACTCTATAGGCATTTGGAATTAATAATTAGTAAGTTTCGTAATTACTTTGGTTTAATTAAGTTCTACTAATTTAGGATACTGGTACTATTTAACCAATGTATGCACTTTCTTTATTTAGTTTTGCTTAATATATATGAAAAATAATATCCATTAATTCTTATATATATATATATATATATATATATATATATATATATATATATATATATATATATATATATATATTAAAATAATAGAAAAGCCCAATGAGAATTATAATTCAGAGTTCTTAGTATTTATTTTTATTTTTACAACAGTAGAGCATAATATTATAATTGTTTTTTTTTAATATATTATGAACGCAACACAGAAATTCCCATGTTTCAAAATTGAAACTTCAATTTAAATTCAATCATAAAAATTAAACTTAAAATACAAAGCTCCGTTCCATTATCAAATTTTTAGAAATTGATCTACTTAATTTATAAATCCAGACAAATTTGATATTTTCAGGCATTGGGATCAAGAAAAATTCAATCTTTTTTATTTTTATTTTAGGGGTGTAAAGTTCTAATTTATTTAGAAAACTCATGTATCTAATGTAATGTATCAAGTCGGCCAAGTCATACCCCAGCTCCCAAATTTACTTTCGCCGTTAGTTATTCTTAACATCGCTTGAGAATGAAACCGTGATCTAAATTTTAAGTTTAATTTTGAAATTGACCTTTAGGACTTGAGTTTCTATTTCGAAACATAGTAATTTCTGTGTCGCGATGGAGACATTTTTTTTTAAATTATAATATATATATATATATATATATATATATATATATATATATATATATATATATATGAAGAAATATAGGTTTAACGTGTACTATATTATGGGATAAAGTGCTCAATATCTGAGATAGAGCGTATGTAAGCATAAATATAAAAGTGAACATTGAAGTCAACACTCAGAGGCGACAGGCTGTTTCATGCTAGGCACAGTCGTCAGGTCTTAAACCCTGTTCCGCCATCCATTTATTCAAGCACAAGTACATTATGCTTTGTTTTCCTCTGTCCCTATTGCCTCCAATCTTTCCCGCGAGTATCAAAATTTCCAAAATGATAATTCTATTGTTCAGCTCATAGCAGGATTTGTCCAGATTGAGTCAGAGAAAAATTACAATGTCTTATCCCAAACTCAATGAAATTGTGTGTATGTGTTCAAGATGACCCCCACTAACCCCCAAAATAATTCTCACTTTTTAAATCAGTGATTCTCAATGTGTCCCCTTAGGCCCAAAGTGTACCTGGAGATGCAAATTGAAACGAAAGGCGACTTTACTCCTGAAGTTGAACAAAGACACCAGGAGAAGGGTTTAGGTACGCACCAGCATTTATATTTTTATTACATTTTGCTTTTGTAAGTTAAATTATATTTTCTGTTACATGGAATTACTATTTGTTCTTATATGGATCTGAAAATTTTGGGGGCACCAAAAATTGCTTATACGGAAGAAAACGTGACGAAAGATTTTTCTAGATGGTTTCAAATCTGTATGGTCTTATTCAAATCTCCCAACGGTCTTTAGGAACTTCTCTGCCTTGCCACATGCACCAATAATAATGGACGCTATATTATTATTATTATTATTATTATTATTATTATTATTATTATTATTATTATTAATATTTGTGTATGTAATATTCCCTGCTTTGTATCCTGTAGAGCCGGGTCCAAACTATAGTCCTTAGGCCCTTATAGGAGAATTGTCATTTAATTGATAGCACTTTTCATAGTATATTGAATGTTCCTAGTAGGGCGAGCTTCTGGGCTACTTCTATGTTGATTTTACCTAGGAAAGAAAAAGAGACTTACGCTTGATGTTGAACAAAGGCTCCGAAGTTCAATTTGACAAGCTGATAGATAGACGCTGTAGCAGGTTTAGGGTTAGGATTAGAGTTAGGTTTAGATAGGCACCAGCATTTATATATTTTATTACATTTTGATTTTGTAAATTAAAATATATTTTCTGTTACATGGAATTTCTGTTTGCTCTTATATGGACCTAAAAATTTTGGGGGCACCAAAAATTGGTTATATGGAAGAAAACGTGACAAAACATTGTTCTAGAAGATTTTTAAATTCTGTATGGTTTTATTCAAATCTCCCAACGGCCTTAAGGAAATTCTCTCCCTTGCCACATGCACCAATAATAATTGCCGCTATTATTATTATTATTATTATTATTATTATTATTATTATTTGTGTATGTAATGTTTCCCGCTTTGTATCCTGTAGTTTAGCAGTATTTATATATATATATATATATATATATATATATGTGTGTGTGTGTGTGTGTGTGTGTGTGTGTGTGTGTGTGTGTGTGTGTGTGTAAATATATAGAAAAATATGAAATAACACGTTAGGTAAATAATCCGAAGTTCTTTAATATTTTTTTTTCTATTTTTTAAAAGCAGTGCTCGATGCAAAAGTAGAGCTTACATTATAATTATTTTAAAAAAATATGATTCCATCGCTACATAAGAGTTCTCATGTTTCAAAAACAGGAGCCAAAAAACTTCAGTATAATTATTAAAATTAAATTGAATTAAAGTATCAAGCTCTGTTTCATCCTCAAGCGAAATTTATGGAATCTCTTGTAAAGGTAGAGGATAGCACATGGAGTCAGGTACTTACTAGGGAGGTACAGGGATCTGATTATTTTACCTAAATATTTAGTGATAAACGGATATATATATATATATATATATATATATATATATATATATATATATATATATATATAATGGAATAAGGAGGGAATGTTGCTCAACTGCTTTCTCGAGAGCCTGTACTTTATAATGCTCCATAAGTTTTCTATGGGGTTGAGGTCAGGAGATTGGGGCGGCCATGTCATAACACTCACCTGCTTCTCATCAAAGTATTCCTTCATCAATTTTGATTTGTGACAGGGAACATTATCCTGCATAAAATGAGCTTGGTGGGGTCGATTTGCACCCTTTCAGCAGAAGGGAGCAGACAAGACTCTAAAATTCTCTTGTACTGAACCCTTTAAAAGGCGCGGAGTTAGGAGGCAATTTATGCAGGTAGAGTTATATATATATATATATATATATATATATATATATATATATATATATATATATATATATATGCCTTATTTGATGGCATAAAAAACGCAGAAACATCTTGAACGCGTCCGCATTGTATATGTAGAAGAAAGTTTTTCGTGTATTTACATATCGCGACTTCAATCAGACAGATGAAATTTAAATTTTTCTTATTGCATTATTCTAAAATTTTAACACATCAGCAGATTAATATCAACAACTGAGCACAAATAGTTATTAATTAAAAAAATTAATAATTTATGTATAATATTATTATATCATAATTATTGGTAATTAATGTATAATATTATTATATCATAATTATTACTAATTAATGTATAATATTACTCTTAACTACATATAGAAGAATGTCGATTTTGATAAAAGTTAAAAAATCATCACAAATACATAAAAATGCGTATATTGTCGAAAATTCCTTTTTCCAAAATATAGACATTTGTGCTATATCATAATACTTATTGCCTAAACAATAATAATTTTTTGAATAATTTTTTTAAACATTGTAGTATATTTAATCACATCACCCTAATAGCTGTCGTCATCTTTTAATCATGTTATATTTAATCAAGCACTTGAAATATCTGTGAAATATATTTATTTGAAGAACCCAGAACACTTACAGTTAGGTTACTGAATGAGGAATAACCAAAACGGAGGTTGGAAATGAAATGGTAATCTTTATAACATCAACAAAATATAATACTCGCCAGCGGTGTGAAGTAGGTAAACCACAGCTAGTGTTGGACTACTTAGACAGCATGTTACCCCCCACCAACTTACACTAGTGTCCAACGTATCTATGAGGTTTGGAACATACACATTAGTGTTCATAGGTACGGTATATAATAGATAGAGAGATAGACAGACCCCGCATATGTATATATATATATGTGTGTGTGTGTGTGTGTGTGTGCAAAAGTAGGTATAAAACCTACGCACAAAATATTGTATTGTATTTATTATGAAAACATATCAATAGTAACAAGATTTACTGTATACCTACATTTGCAGCCCCCATATCATTAAATTCATTATGTCATGTTTCTTAAGTGTATTCCATAGTCGTCATTATGATAATAAATAAACATCTAAACGTGGTCAAATTTTAAGTAGCTATTTAATTCCTAATTTATAATTCCTTCTACTCATCTTCCTGTTTCAAAGTAAAGTGTCTTATTCAAAATGGACGTGTATCGTAAGTGAAAGTTCATAGATTACGGTAAAGGTCATTACTCACATTTTACAGCAGAAAACTAAGTAGAAGTGTATTGACTTAGAAAAGCTGGCATTTAGGCTCAGATGCTGACGAGCCTTTTGATCTCTAGCCGCTTCGCTTCCTTCATTGGATAAAAGGAGTCCTTTGGCGTATGTTTCTGAACACGACCCTGAATTTCTTACCTGACTGACCATGATCTGTGGCAAACTCACGTACACATAAGCTGGTATGCGGATGCAACTTTAGCAGCCTTTGAATGTACAAAAACATTGGTTCAAAGATGTTTATACGCCATAATCTTTATTTGTAATTTATTTATCTTATTACCACGTCAGCAATGTTAAAAATACTTTTGATATTTTATATTTGAAACTGCCATATATATATATATATATATATATATATATATATATATATATATATATATATATATATATATATATATATATATATATAAAGTCAGTATAGATAGATAGACAGATAAATATACATAATGGAGCATGAAAGGCCGAGTCCTTACTCTCGGCGTGGAGTATTATGCATATATGTATATTTTTTAATATATATTTAATAGATTTGTTATTTAGGATTGAGCATTGTGTTACTTACATCAAAGGATATATATATATATATATATATATATATATATATATATATATATATATATATATATATATATATATATATATATATATATATATATATATATATATGAGGCAGGGTGGTTTACGGTTCGCATTGAAGAATTGGAGAGTCGAGTTCGAATTCTAGTCAAATGTATTACATTCACTTACGTGCTAATACTCTTGGGAAAAGTATGGATCCTCTTCTTCTCCCTCCAGCTATGTTAACAGGATAAACTAGGTTCTATAGCCTTGGATGGCAAGTGGTCTAGGAGAAGGAAAACCCTGTTTGGGACCTTGTGGCATGTAGAGCACCAGCTCTTTGTATTTGGCCTTTCAAAAAGTGTGGTTGGTTCTGCACAAAGTCTTCACCACTATAATCAAACGATATGTGCTGGTGCCTGGGCTGTCGGTTCCTAGGAACTGAGTTGCTCGGCCTTCGTACGTCGAATCCGACGCGAGAGAGTCTACAATATATATATGTAGGTTATATGAAAAATACTTTTACAAACTTTCCTCGCAACAAAACTGGCTGACACCTACCCTGAAAGATGAATACGTTGCGGAGGACAAGTTCTATATCCTGAACGTTCCTTCGATCTCAGTCTCACAGATGTTTATCTGTTGGGTCACCTAAAAAGATTGGTTTATGCAGCAGACATTAATAATGCAGAAACGCTTCATCAATGTGTCATGGGTACCTGCCAAACCATACTACACCGTATGGTAGTATTTGAAATGCCCCGACGGAAGCATGCGTGTATAGAAACAGGAGGACATTAAGGAACGGTTTTTATGAGTTGCTGTGTTGAGGTATAACAATGGCCTTTTAGACATATGTTTATATAGACATTTTACCTTGTTTTTGTATCAGGAACCCGCCGACAAAGTTTGTAAGCATTTTGGATTCACCCTGTATATGCTCTTCAGTGAATAATATAGATATAGTGTATCAATTTTTATATTGTTGTCTAATCAGTTTCTTAATTTTAAAATTAAATTCATCGTAGCGTTTGTACTTTCGACTTTTTTCAAGATCATCATCAGAGATAAATTATAAAGACTAATTTATAGCAGCTGCGATAAAGTCTGCATTCCGTTGTGATGGTCATTGTTAAAAACACGAGCAAACACGCTCTGTAACTATTTTAAAATTTTTAATTTATCCGTTGTAGCTATGAGATTTTTCCAAAATAAGTGTTGTAACATACTTACGGGGGATAATGGGTATGTCAGTATTCACATAAATACAGTAGTAGATACTGTATGTTGGTCTGCAATGAAAATTCATCTCCATCTATGCTGCCTCCGAGCAGAGCGGATCTCTCGACGACAAACTAAAATCTGCATGATTGATTTTTAATCATGATTTTTAAGAAAATGATTTTTTTTAATGATTTTTAAGAACATGACCGATCGCACGCTGTGACAGGAAGTTTAAAATTTTAATATTTATCCGTTTTTTTAAATCACTATCACAACGGAATGCGGATTTTATCACAGTTACAATAAGTTTGTCTTTGTAATTTATTTCTGAAGAAGATCTTAGAAAAGCTCGAAAGTACTTGGGTTAGGAAAAAACTACGGAACCCTCCTTGATGAATTTCATCTTAATATCAAGAAATTGATTAGAAAACTGGAAAGGATCAGTATAAAAATAAGTAGACACGATATGTCTATATTATTTAATGTAACATGTTTGAATGATGATATGCTGTCTAAAACTTACACACACACACACACACACACACACACACACACACACACACACATATATATATATATATATATATATATATATATATATATATTATAAAGAGATAATCATACATTGAATCAATTAGCAATATTAATGCAATTAATAGCAAAATCTCTTCGCTAACAGACTTAATATAAGCATTAAACTACTAGCAATCCATGGAATGATGCGATCCTTATGTATAAAATTGTTGTCAGATGAATCTGGTGTATTTTTTAGAGCAGCAAGTACTTTCAAGGACTTCATGTCCTCATCATCAGGATGTAATTTTCCTTTAAAATCAAAACTCGAAGAGGAAATAATTGTGTTGTAGACCGAAAGATATATATTGGTGATAGCAGCCGTAGCTCGTGGGGGCACAGCCCTATGGTTAAAAGAGAAACTCGGATGAGTTTCATCATGGAATATGTGATCGAGAGGCGCTATATCAAGTTTAATTCTTTAACTCATCGTCACCGAGGCTCGTTGGTACAGTTGGTATGGCATTTACCTCCTATCGTAACTGATCGGGTTCCAATTCTCGGTAGTGGATACAAACTACTGATGCATCTCAAATATAGGGCGAAACGGCCGTCCAGTACATTCTGTTGAGGTTTTTTCTGGACTCGATGAATTACTTAATTAGGATTTTGTGTATGTAAGAAAGAGTTATTAGACTTAGTCGTTCTCCGTGTGAAAACAGATTTTTCTTAAATAAAAAAGAAACGTATATATACATTTTTAACTGAAGAACAAAAATTTACGTAAATTAATAAACGTATTTAGCAAATGAATTCAAGATATATAATTATTATTTCCTGATGTCTGTGTGAGTCCACCCGCAAAAGACTCCAAATAAACCAACTTTTAAAAAAAATGATCTAAAAATTCAGAAAATTAAAAGAAATGCAAACATCAATAAGGCAAACATAGAGTTGCGTTCAATAAGGAGAATTAGGAAGTAAAATAAATCCAACACCAGTACAGATGCCGGTACTTATTAAATAAATGCCTTACATTGTAAAAACACTTATACTGGAGAGACATCACGAAGTCTAAATGCTCATATCGACAAACATAAAAGACATTTACATTTAGAAAACCATCCAAACTCGTTCGTAATACACAGGAACAAACCTGGCTATAACTAGACGTCTCACCAATATAGAGCTGAGGTGGCTAGGTGCAACCGTAAGTTCTATGCTAGCAGTTTCTTCTCTTGCATTTCTAACTTTTGGAACTCTTTTCCATTTCCATGCTTTCCAGTTGACTTTAATCTTCAAAAATTTAAATGCAAACTTCGTGTCTCCGTCTGCCCGACTTCCCTTGAATAGGACTTTTGAATGTGAAATTTTTCAAGCCTTATTTCCTCATTCTGTATCCCAGTAATTTCAAATGTTACTTTTCATTTCTCAGTATAACAGTCCGTATTGTTGCAATTTGCCTTAAAATGTCCTCGTTACTCACGTGTTCTCTTCATTATATTCTCAGCATCCTTCTGTAGAACTACATCGCTGTTGCATCAACTCTCTTCTTCATCCGTAAGGAAATTGTCCGTCATTTACTGTCAAAGAGGTGAATTGATATTAGCAACCTTTTCTTCTTTTTTTTTTTTTTTTCTAACGAAATTTTCCTGTTTCTTAATACTTTGATTCGCTTTCGGAAGGCATCTTTCGATATTAAAATGCAGCTTTAGATTTCCTTTCCACATTTTGCACTGTCTTTTATAACACGTCCCAAGTTCTATTGCTCTTTGATTTCGACGTCTCCAGTTCGAAGCCCGCATCTTGAACAGTTCCATGATATTTACATCACTGTCAGGCAAAACCATATCTCTGTCGATTCAACTCTCATCTTCACCCGTGAGGAAATTGTCCAGCACTCACTGGCATATAGTAGGCACCCATTTATCTCGCAAGATAACGCTAGCGCCCTGTTTGGTCAACATTCAGTCCTTTATTTTAGCAGTGCCTGGAGTGATTTAACAGTTCAATCTTTGTATGGCACTCTCTTCTACAGGTGTGGCAGACGAAGCTGGAATGTGAATTAAATGTCTGAGATTGCTCTCTCTATTTCTGATCTCCAACAGTTGGTTCCTTTTCTTATCGCCTTTCATGGTTCCTTGAAAATTATGACACTAGCCGTCGTCTGCTAGTTCTTGCCAGAGCCGATGCCTGTGTGTTTCAGGCCCCTCTTGCTGGTGACCCTGAAACGTATTGCAAGGCGGTCTACCAGACTGTGTTTCGTGGCCAGCCCACTGTACATGTCCTTCTGGTATACCACCATCATTGGTTGATGTACGTGACCCAGCCATTGAAGACAAAGTTGACAAAGAATATACATGCTACTGAAGTCTACTTGCTTCAGCGCAGGAGTGTTCGTAAACCTTTTCTCTCCAAGAGATGCCGAGGATACATGTCATATAGGAATAAAGTGTCGCTGACGACACTTGAGTTTGAACATAGATCGCCAGCGAGAAAACACAGGTGATCCCATTATTGAATTAAGTAGACCACGTGACCACAGAGAAAACACATACGTAGGAATTAGCTTGGTGTCTAATTGATCGTTATTTCTACTATTCTATGGATCGCTATTCTCTACTCTATTCCCTATACTATTTCTCTATTCGGATCATTATACGGTGATTACTATTCGAGCGAGTATTATCGAGCAAGTACTATTAGTGTAAGTGATATTCGAAGGCGTCTGACACCAGTATTGTTCAACGGCGTTACTAGAGTTGTATCTGCGATTACAAAGTCTCTACTACAATGAGTATTACGAAAGTGACAATGAGTATTCGTTGACATTACAAAAGTGTCAACCGAGTGTTCGTTGACATCACAAAAATACATCGTAAGCAGCTGAAATGGAAGCCTCCCAGACGGTTTTTACTGCCATGTTGGAGGATGCATTTTAGCACTTTTCTAATGGAATCAACCGTTTTCTTAATTTTAGCTTATGGAAGGCATCTTTCTTTATTTCATAGAGCCTTTCAATTTTCTCTATTTGCTTCATTTTGACTAATCGAATTCGTAGATCCCATCTTCAGCTGCCCGTCTTCCTCCCATCTATTGCTTTCTCAGCATCATTCTGCGAAGGTACATCTCTGTTGCCTGAAGAGACTTCTTCATCTGTGAGGAAATTGTCCAGCGTTCATCTGCCAAATACGTGGATTGATATTCCATCGCATTTCAGCAGACTTTTCTAAAGAAACTCTCCTGTTTCTTAATACTCTGCCTAGCAAAAGAGTTCAAAGTACTGATAAATGGGAACGTTTCTTCGTTGACATGTCAGTTAAAACAAGTCGGATCTAACGACGGTTTCCCTCTGCCCAGGGAAATACAGGTTCGAATCCTATCGGAGAGTAGATTTTTGTTTAACTAGATCACTCGAAAGCCAGTAAACGAAAATAAATATACTTTTTAATAAATAAACAGAACGTCTACTCAATTACGTTTAAAGTGAAAGCACACACACACACATATATATGTCGGACTCTCCCGTCGTATTCGACGTATGAGGGTCAAGCAGCTCAGTTCCTAGAAACCGACAGCACATATGATCTGATTATAGTGGTGAAGGCTTTGTGCAGAACCAACCACACATTTTGAAGACCTGGTGCACTAGGTGCCACAAGGTCCCCAAACGACCCTCCGCAGGTTTTGAATTCAGAGTTGTCCTTCTCCTAGACCAGTTGCCATCCAAGGCTATAGAACTCAGTCTGTTCTGCTATTTACCAATAGAAGATTAATACCTTTCCCAAGGGTATTAGCACGTAAGGGAATGTAATGAATTCGACTGGAATTCGAACTCGACTCTCCGATTCCTCAATCCAAGCCGCTATCCACCATATATATATACATATCCTATGAATGGAAATAGTTCAAGTTGTCTGAAATAGTTCAAGTTGTCTAAGTTTCTTATATATATATATATATATATATATATATATATATATATATATATATATATATATATATATATTATATATAAATATCCTATGAATGGAAGGCTCTAGTCGTAACGCGAGTTTTACGCACACTTAATCTTGAAATAGTTCAAGTTGTCTGAAGGTCGCGTGGCGTAAAACTCGAGTTACGACTGGAGCCATCCTTTTATAGGATATAACGTTTTTCTACGCAATCTGCGCTTGGAGCACTATACTTTACGGAGTAGGTAAGTTTGTTTATAGACCTTTTTTACTCTTTCTTTTTTTGTTTTCAGTATTGTCGGTTTTATTCTATATTGTATCTGGATAAGAGTTTTAGGTTTTGGCAAGTTGTCTGTTGTTTTCAGTAACGGTTATTATTTTGTTATTTTAATATATATATATATATATATATATATATATATATATATATATATATATATGTGTGTGTATTAGGTTGGTGCAAAAATAATGACGTAATAATGTCGTTTTTTGGCGTATTTTTAACATCAAAAAACGATATTATTACGTCATTATTTTTGCACCAACCTAATACATATATATATATATATATATGTGTGTGTGTGTGTGTGTGTGTGTGTGTGTGGAAGGGGGTTTATGTGTGTGTGTTATCGTAGCCAGTAAGAATAATTTTACCTTGAAATTGAAAGTTGATATTATAGGTGTATTGTGTAATCGGAACACAACAATAAAAACTGTGAAAATCTTGATATTTTTTTATTGTTCCTATGGAACAATAAAAAAGAAGAAAAAAAAAGATGGGGCTCTCAGATTCGCGCATAAAGTAATCCGAGAACAATATAATAAAAAGAGTATTACGCCTTACAAAAAACGTCTTTCGAGATAAACCTGTTAAAGCGTATCTCTATGGCAAAAGCAAGCTACTCAATAAAAAAAAAACTATTAATAAAAAATAATTTCAGCTTGGATTCTTTTCTCTGTAGAGAGACGAATCGCTCGTACAAACGGCAGAGCCCACATATTTTCGTTTCTTGTCTCGGGTACCGACCTCCACCCGACCAAATACCAGCTTCGTCCTTATCGTTTACGGATCGCTTTCATCAGTTAAGATGAAGCAGTAAGGGAAAGAAGAAGAAAGCAAGCGATTCAAAAACGCGCACTGAACACATTTTGCGGCCTCGGCCTCGTATTTCGTAAAATCTTGTCTCGCATCTAACCCACTTCTCAGTAAAAGACGAAAGTGTGCTCCACGGTTGCTGGCAAATTTGCTACTACCAGTTCCTTTGTTATTCGCCAGTCGTAACCACAGCATTAGTCTATTGTCTCCCGCGACTCTCTTCATGTACGAGTCAGGATGTAGTTTTATAGACAATTATCGATTTCGAGGAAGGATCGAAGATTTTCAAAGCGTGGGAGGATAAAGAGAACCGTAGGAAAATACACAGAAACTGTATACTGGATTGTGGATTTAAAGAGTTTGAAAGACAATATTAATCTCAATCTGAAGTCGGGTGGCTTTATTTATTTATTTATTCAGCTAGCTATCTCCATAGATAGAAGGATATGAACAGACATAAGATAAATAAGTTGATATGAACATACTGTCTTTCTCTCCCTCTCTCTCTCTCTCTCTCTCTCTCTATATATATATATATATATATATATATATATATATATATATATATATTCAAATGAGAGAAATAACAGATGAAGTAGAAACCCACAGTTCGTAGCATTTATCTTTTAAAAAATGTGCTCCATACAAAGTAGAGTAAAATATTAATATGATACTTTTATTATAATAAATTACGATAAAAACATTTTACACCGCTACACAAAAACTTTCATGTTTCATTACTGAAATGCTACCTCTTCAGGCAATGGTAGATAACTAATGATAAAAATGATTTATTACGGAAATTTAAGGCCCTAATCCGTAGCTGAAAAGGATAGCACGTCAGATCAAATTATTGTTTCTGTATAGGTTCGATTCTTGTCGGAGAACGCATATTTTCTATGAAATTTCTAGAACATTCAAGCCGATAAATGTAATTAATATTGTTTATTAAAAAAAAGTCATAGCATTTACTTAAATGAATTGTATCTATTAAAATAACGTAGAAATGGAATATATATATATATATATATATATATATATCAGGAAAGTGTATTTTACTCACATTAATCATATATATATATATATCAGCTAAGTGACAAATTTTACTCATCTTAATCGTATATATATATATATATATATATATATATATATATATGTGTGTGTGTGTAGAAATATACTTTTAAGATGTGTTATATTTATGGGATGAAGTGCTCAATATCAGAGATATAGCGTGTATAATATAAAAGTCAACATTGAAATCAACACTTAGAGGCGACACCCTGTTTCAGGCTAAACGTGATCAGAGTAGGTGTAACATAGAACATATTTCAAGTCGTTCTTTACGCGGCTATCATCAGCCCCTTCTATGCAGAGGTAATTTTTGTTTTTTGTTGTAATATATATATATATATATATATATATATATATATATATATATATATATATATATAATTTAAATAAAAACAGATCACTTTAAGGTTCCATATAATAAATTATTTCACCACAGCCCTTTTAAAAAGACTGCGGGAAATCAAACTTTACTTCCAAACTGACGTGCCTTTAACCGATTGGACATTCAGGCCGGTTAATGTTGTTCACGACATTAATTTAAAAATAGGGCTCAATACAATCGTAGAGCGATAATTGTTTATTATTGAATATTACAGTTGAACATATTTAAGACCGTTACATAAACACATTTATGTTTCGATACATATCATGACATCTCATTAGGCGGTAGTAAAATTTCTAAAAGTCAAAGAAATTGAATCCAGGTAAAAAAAAAAAGTCACAGCATAAATAGAAACAAGACAAAATTAACTTACAGTGGACAAAATCCCAGCGACCAAAATCCGAGCTTCTTATCTCAAAAGTGGACAACATCCCCGTCTAATTAATAAATTGAATATTCAAGGAATTTTTAAATTTTTTTAATTCAACTTTTAACCTCAAACTGAGATTTTTTCGTCAGAGCATACGCGATACCTGGACTATTTAAATAAGAAATATATCGAACCTGTGACCGTAGCATTTTAGCAAATGTTACTTACGACTTAATCTATCTTCGTATATACGATCTCTGTGGTTTGTTTACGTTTCGGCTCAAGTTTTTTAAAAGACGCTTTCTTAAGGCTTTCTTCACATAAAATCGGATCTTATAGGATATTTGGGCTCCCTTACTATGAAATATATCGAATAGGATTTTTAGAAAACGTTTTCTTAGAGGTTACTATGAAGTTTACTATGAATTTCTGTTGCAAACGGAGCTGACCCATACACTCGTGAAGTACCCAGCAAAAATAAATGACTATTTTTATGTTACTTTATTTTTAATCATTTCGCTCCAAGCAAGGCGGGAATGTCACTAATGCACAGGGTTTAGAGAGAATGAAAATAAGAGAAAAGATTGGATTTATAGTGTGGGGATTGAATGGGATTCAAGAACATAGAAGATGGCGATTGACATTGCATTTAAATTTTTGAAGATTGTAGTTGTCAGGGAAGCAAGTAAACGTAAGAAAGTTCCACAGGCGGGAAGTGCGAGAAAAGAAACTCTTGGCGTGTTATTGGCTACTATAGATTAATTGTGACTTTCATTTCCTGTGAAATTATTACCGGCCACGATTAAATTCATCCCCTAAAAATGGCATGCAATTTCAACGCGCCAAATTCCATCACCCGACAGGTGGTTAGTTAGACAGATGCGTTGATTTCGAGAGATACCCTTCTTAATATTGTTTGAAATATGGCAACGTGTTCGGCTTTGAGATGACATGTGTTTACACGTGCGTGTCATGTGGGTGTTGGGACCTTCTCTGACTGTCTGCATGTGAGATGATAGGTATATGCCGAGGTATATGTATAACGGGGCACGTGTGTCTGCGTAAGAGCGTGTGTCCTTGGGTACCCCCCCCACACACCGACAGGGAAGGGTTAGGAGGAGAGCGGGGTAAATGGGTTAGTCTTCAGTATTTGAGGTCTTATTCTGCTCGACTTCCTCTGGGTGCATCTCAGGGTATTCAAAACAAAAACCAGCCGGGAACTTGACATCTTATTTCAGATTGGATGTCCATTACCCCAGACATGTTTATAAATACATACAACTAGATGTGAATCTACCCGTAAAGGCAACTATACGCAGTACCTACGGATGTGTTCAGTGGCAGATAAGAGATGCAAAACATATATATATTGTAAACCAGAAATATCCCCTTTAGCTAAACGGCATAGCAGGTGAAGTTATATGACGGTTCCGTGTAGGGTACAGGTTCGATTCCTGTCTTAGGACACGTATTATCTATAAAATTTCTCGGACATTCAAGTCCGTAAACGTCGTTAATATTGTTTATTATAAACAGATCATTTATTTAAATATTTGTATCTATAAAAAATAACGTATAAACAATAATTACACGTACATTTATTTACATTTCTCCATCTGAGTGTGTGTATATATATATATATATATAGATAGATAGATATATATATATATAGAGAGAGAATAAAATATAGTTTTAAGATTTATTTACGAGTAAATGTCCTCAATATTCGGGATAGAACGTATGTAAATATAATCGTGGATATTAATATTTCGCGCTTGAACGAAATCTTAAAGCTATTACTGCGTTCAAGCATGAAACAGGCGGTTAACATTCGTGTTTGACCTCAGTGTTCACACAGTGACGCACAAGCATATATATAAATATATATATATATATATATATATATATATATATATATATAATAGATTGGTGCAAAAATAATGACGTAATAATGTCGTTTTTGACCTATTTTTTTAACGTCAAAAAACGACATTATTACGTCATTATTTTTGCACCAACCTAATATATATATATATATATATATATATATACACAGCGGGTGTAACTCTAAAATTGTCCAAATGTTACATTAAGCATACAACCTTTGTATCTTAGAAATGATTAAAGATATCTTACTGGAATTCTCTGAGAGGTTTTATAATACTATTGAACTCTACTTTGATCAATAAGAATGTATTTAGCTCTAAGTTGAAATGATCATCATTCTTGCTGTTGTGACCTCCTGTTCCAGTTTTCCTCTCTATTGTTTGCCCTTTTTGAACTTATTCACCGTTTTCTTGGTGGTTCTTGAATGGACTTTGAAGTCCCATTACGGAAGGCCTGAATGATCTTTTTTCTCCCACCATTGCTCAGTTGGGAAGACAGTGGGTCTGACACCAAACGATTTTATCATGTTCACTTTCTAGCTGAATAACGCAATGGGTTATTCAGTGATTCTATATTTCCAAGATGATGAAACGTCTTATCTGAAAACCTGCAAAAAGAAACTTAATAAGTTTCGTGCTTTTTTTAAAATATTGAACGTTTGCGGGATAGACAATTATCCCAACCTTTTATACGATTTGGACAATTTTGCTGTTACACCTGGTATATATATATATATATATATATATATATATATATATATATATATATATATATATATATATATATATATATATATATATATCCAGGTACGATGAGAACGTATAGAGTACAATTACATCGTTTGCAATATTTAAATTAAAAGAGGGCTCAATACAATTTTGCAATATTGTTTATTTTAGGATATTAACTGATATATATATATATATATATATATATATATATATATATATATATATATATATATATATATATATATATAAAATAGGATATTATATCGAAAACATGTCAAAATCGCTACACAGTTGCAGTCGTGTTTTGATGCATTGAGATGCATCACATCAGGCAATTGTAACAATAGAGGAGTCATGGTGTAGTAGTGGGTAGCAGCTCGGTGAGCCGAGTTCGAATCCCAGTCGAATCCATTACATTCACTTACGTGCTAATACCCTTAGAAAAGGTATGAATCCTTTTCTTCTTCCTCCAGCTATGGGTAAACAGTAGGACAAGTTGGGTTCTATAGCCTTGAATGGCAACCGGTCTAAAAGAAGGATAACTCTGAATTCAAAACCTGTGGAGGGTTGTTTGGGGTCCTTGTGTCACGTTGTCCACCAGATCTCTGAAGTCTGCTCTTCAAAAAGTGTAGCTGGTCCTGCGCAAATCCTTCACCACTATAATCAAATCATATGCGCTGGTGTTTAGGCTGTCGCTTCCGAGGAACTGTGCAACTTGACCCTCATACGTCGAATACGACGGGAGAGTCCACCATATATATATATATATATATATATATATATATATATATATATATATATATATATATATATATATATAATGAAATGGATTAACTCCGACAATTATTTAGTATATTTTCTGTTTATACGTTATTTTTATAGATACAATTTATTTACATAAATGATCTGTTTTTAATTAAACAGTATTAATTCCATTTACCGGTCAAAAAGAAAAAAAATTCAATGTAATTGATGTATTTACAAATACAATCCAAAAATCGTAAACATAATTAGAAATATTGTAATAGTAAATAAAGAATTACCAATAAGGAACTTTCGTTGTTTTTAATCAAACGTGCATATATATATATATATATATATATATATATATATATATATATATATATATATATATATATATATATATATATATATATATATTGGGATATTACATCGAACAACAACATATCTACAAAGTTGCAGTCGTGTTTCGATGCGTATCAAAAGCATCTCATGAGGCAATTGTAAATTACTGGTGAATGAACGATTTTAGATTTAAAAACCAAATGAAACATTTTTTTACGAAAAAGAAAAAAAGGAAGTTACAGTCTCTTCAAACCAGTTTTATATAAATAAATGGACCCCGACTTATTCAGACACAAGGAAAATAAAAAAAGAAAGAAGATAGAGAAAAAAAAAGAAAGAAAAAGTCATTTTAAAACTTGAAAACAATTGACAATTTCAATCTGTTTTGTTTATGATCACTCCCCCACTTCCTAGAAAAAAATATATTTCCGGGGTCAACCTCTGGACTTGCTTAATTCTCTCTTTCCTTTCTTTTCTTTTCCTATCTCACTCTCTTTCTCTTTCCCCTCCGCATGTCTATCTCTCTTTCTCTTCCCCCTGAAATCCTTATATTGAAATTTTTCTCCCCCTTTTTTCTTTCCCCTTTTAATATTAAAACTTTCTTTTTCCTTTTTCGCTTTTCTCTGTCTCTCTCTATCTTTTTATTCTCTCTTCTTTCTTTCTTTCTTTCTTTTCTTTTCTTTTCCTCTTCGTTGTATCTGAATAAGTTGGGGTCCATTTATTTATGTAAAAATGGTCTGAAGAGATGAACAGTTGTCGTCCACGAAACAAATAACAACCTGACCTGATAAATTTTTAAGGATTCTATATCCATTATTATATTGCTCTGTTCTTACATTGAGCTCTCTTTGGATTTATATCCTCCTTGGAATTATCCCTACTAATCACCAAGTGATATTATATATATATGTATATATATATATATATATATATATATATATATATATAATTTTCTTAAAGGATGTATTTCCAACTACAAAATTTTATTTAATAATCTGAACGAGCTTATAACTGACTAATATTACGTTAAATTACCTCCCCAACACTTTCGCTTTTGATTCTTGGTAAGTTTTAGCGTCTGATTTCGATACATCTTACGAAACAATGTAACAATCTTTATCTGTCCTTAAAGAAATTGTCTAGCTTTTATATGCAGACAACTTTGTGTCATGAACTATATTAAAATAATTTTCTTTTCTGGTGAATTTGAATTTAGCGTAGATTACATTCGATCGGTTAATCTCAGCAAAGTCTCGACTCTATTTTCTTTAAAGTATTTTGCTTTTTGAAATCAAATTAATCTTTCACGCACCAGTAGATTAACATCACCTGAAGAGCCACATTTATGGTGTTGAAATATAATTGTAATTGTGTAGCGATTTTTATAACATGTTTAATATCCTAAAATAAATAATATTTAGCTCTACTATGTATTGAATTAAATGCTACGTACAGTGAAATTATACTCTATTTGTTCTCATTTTACATATATATGTTACATTTTACATATACATACATATATATATATATATATATATATATATATATATATATATATATGTATGGGGAAGTGATTGTATCATTATAACGTGGCCTGAACATCCCTGACCCAAAGGCTAAAACTTATGGATTCAATACATTGTGAATTTTACATTTTATAAGCTCTACACGGCATTGAGCTCATTTTTTACTGCATTTCTTGTAAAAATTGTAATTTGCGAGCTACAAGTGTGTATATTTAATCGCTCGATCGCGAATCCCATGATCCATCAGGGTTGTAGGGGGAAAATACATATACTGGAGTCGCAGTAGAAGTGGTCTTTCTTGGATAATATAGACTAACGGAGCCCAGCCTTGTCAAGGCCGGTTTTGAATTTCTTCTCGTAGGCCGGTTGTCACCCAAGGCTGTAGAATCCAGGTTTTAACCCAAATGTCATTTTCCATCTGAAAATGGCCGCTTAGATCACCAGATTTGATTCTCGTAATATACAGACATGCGCAATGGTACGCGTGTCAAGCAACTCTGTTTCCAGGAACCGACACCAGCACATGTGATGTGATTATAGCGGTAAAGGCTTTGTGCAGAACCAGTCATAATTTTTGAAGGGCAGAATACAGAGACCTGTTGCACTACGTGCCACAAGCACCCTAAACGACCCTCCGCAGGGGGCATGGTGGAGTAATGGATAGAGGATCGGATTGAGGAATCGGAGAGTCGAGTTCGAATTCCAGTTGAATCCATTACATTCACTTACGTGCTTGGGATAGGTGTGAATCCTCTTCTTCTCGTCCTCCAGCTATGTGTAAATAGCAGGATAGACCTATAGCCTTGGATTGCAACTGGTACAGGAGAAGGACAACTCTGAATGTATATATATATATATATATATATATATATATATATATATATATATATATATATATATATATATATATATATATCGGGGAAGAGGTTATAGTTGTTCACACGAGAAAAAAGTGTATATATTAAAAAGAAGAGAGAAACGTTTTTGGTTGTAATAAAGCATAACATATATATATATATATATATATATATATATATATATTAAAAATCCAAATTACAACCAAAAACGTTTGCAGTTTCTCTCTTATTATATATATATATATATATATATATATATATATATATATATATATATATATATGTGTGTGTGTGTGTGTGTGTTGTGAGAGTGTATGTGTGTATATATATATGTATATAGTATGACCCAAATATATAGATTTTGTGGCCAATACATTGGAACTATTGATCACTTTATCCCAGAATGCTCAATACTCGAAGTCAATAAATACAAAACCATTATGTCACGGTAGGTCAATATCTGCATTGAAAGATTTGTCATCACAACGAAATAGTGCCTGCTATATATCTAAAGATTCTTCATAAAATCCAAAGTAAAATCACCAATATTAATGGTCCTCACCTGGCATATCGGCTTCAGTCACTTTCCCACCTCCGTAAAATTGCTTTCCTGTACCTTTTCTATAAATCCTTTTATTGTAACTGTTCGGTTAAGATTTTCGTTATGCTACCCAGTTTTTATAAATTTAAGCCGAGTACAACAATGGCGACGATGGTCTCATCAATTTACAGTGGCGCTAGCTTGATGTAACTAACTTATATTCAGCGTGATTTGCCCTCTTCTCACATACAATAATTCAAGTATTCCACTGGAATAAAGTGGGGTTATTATATTGAATTAATTGCTGCGTCAGCTGCTAGTAAAGTTAGTTCATTGTGTCGTGCCAGACAATTTATAAATCTACCATTCCTCAATGCATTGAATACTGCAGCCATGTCAGTTTTGTCTGTAATGTCTGTAACGTAATAGATCCTGATCTGGCATCTCGGCTTCAGTCATTTTCCCACTGACGTGACTTGGTTTTCCTTTTGTCTTTTCTATAAATATTTCCATGGCAATTGTTATAATGAGCCTTGGTGACTTGACTGCATGAATTTAAGCGTCCCACCGTCCAGAAGGACAACTATAAGTTGAAACAGCTACATGTAATCGTAAGTTCTATTCCAACATGTCCTTTTCTCGTATTTTGTCGCCCGTGGAACTCTCATCCGCTTTCTTTCACTCCAAGTAACGCCTTGCGTCTTTGTGGCATTATCGCATTGCTTGGGGTGCAATATATATATATATATATATATATATATATATATATATTTTTCCTGAGCACTTTCGAATGTTGTTACATTCGTTTGCAAGGATTGTTCTGTGTATATTTACGCAGCTGTTTTTAACTCTGGCATTCTCAGATTTGATGAAACGAATTGCGAATCACTCAACCTGTCATCATATAAACAGTTAAATTGCTCATCGTTTATATGACGTCACTTTGAGTGACTTCAAATCAAATTGGTTTCATCAATGTGAGAACTAGAAATCAGTTAAGTATATATATATATATATATATATATATATATATATATATATATATATAATACTAATAATCTTATGAATATAAGCAGCTATACTCGTCCGGCAAAATCTTAGGTATTTTAACTTGTAAATGAACAAACCAATACCCAAGGGGAAAAAGAGTACAAATAAAAAAATAAAGAATTAAGAACATATACTTCCGGCGAAAATAATCATCTAGAATCTAAGTTCAGAGCCTAAAGAAAAAAACCTCCGATACGAGTAAAGTAAAAATAACTAAGCAAAGTGATCAATACGCTAAGTAGAACAAACTAAGTAAACCTAAAAAGCCAGACAAACCTACCTAGGTTTCATCTACGCGGATCGTCAGGGTAAACTGGGGCCAGTTTACCCTGACGATCCGCATAGGTGGAACCCAGGTAGGTTTGTCTGGCACATTCGCTTTTTATATATATATATATATATATATATATATATATATATATATATATATATATATATATATATATATATATATATATATATATATATATATATATATATATATATATATATATATATATATATATATATATATATATATATAAAAATAAATAAAAGTAAACCGAATGTGCCAGACTGATTAGTGGGCTTGGGGATTTGTATAATTTTCATTTTGTCTACATCTACAATCTTCGACGCACAGAAAAAGAACGTTATGTTCTTTTTGGAACAGCAGTGCACATCCTCTACTGCCTCTTAGAATCGAAACCGGATCGTTACTATACAACGCAAGCATCATACTATTGGGCCAGAAAAGAGGAAATTCAGTTACTAGACCCAATATTTCCGGTGGGGATACATTTGAAGCCAGAGGGTTATGTATGCTTGAATTAATATCACCACCGTAAATAAGATGTTCCGCGCTGTATTATCTCTAGTAACTTTGTTTCTTCTTCGCTGGTCCAATGGTATGATACTTGCGTTGTATCATAAAGGGTTTGGGTTTAGAAAAGAAGAAAATTATTAGAAAGCGTACTGATTTGTAAATTTGTATCTAGGTCCTTACAGCACTCCAACTTACTTAACAATTTTTCTGTTCCATTAGTATGAAGATTTAAAGACAACACCGATAAGAAAATACACACAAAATTGAATGGAAATTGAATGAAATCGGTTCAGCTGTACGTCTAGACTCGTTGGAAGCTAGCAAAATTAAATTTCAGCGACCATAACCGTTTCAGCATTTTCTTTTAATGCAACCATATAACTGAGATTTTATTTTACAATTTCGTTCAAACCCCCTACTACTACTAATAATAATAATTCTTCTTCTCTTCTTCCCTCCTCTTCTTTCTTCTCTTCTTAATCCTCCCCCTTCTCCTCCTTCTCCTCTTCTTCCTTCCTTTCCTCTTCTCCTCCTCCTTCTTCTCCCTCCTCCCCCTTCTTCTTCTCCTTCTCTTCCTCTTCTTTTATATATATATATATATATATATATATATAAAAGAAGAGGAAGAGAAGAAGGAGAATATATATATATATATATATATGTAAAAATTCAGATATAAATAAAAAAATATATGCATTTCTTTACCGACGTGTTTCCTCCTGTAATGGACCTCATCAGAGTAAATGTATTTATCTTATTTTGCAGAAGTATTAGGTTGGTGCAAAAATAATGTCGGTTTTTGACGTATTTTTAACGTCAAAAACCGACATTATTTTTGCACCAACCTAATATTTATGAGCACAAGTAACAAAAAAATATCGTTAGTTTAAAAAAATTTTGAATTTAAGAATATTCATGAGTGCTCTTAAATTTTTGAAAACCTATTTATATAAATAAAGACAAACGTAAATATTTTATTTCCCGACGCGTTTCGACCTGGCACATTTGCCGGGAAACTTTCATTAGTTTAAGCGCCTGGTATCCTTAAAGAAATGCAAATGCAATTAATTTTATACATTTGGATTTCTTTAAGGATAAAATCTTTTATTTATTTATTTTATTTATTTATTTTTTATTTTTTTATTTTATTTATTTTTTTATTTTTTTTTATTTTTTTAGCATTGATAAAACCTTTCTAAAGGTTTTATCAATGCTAAATGTGTGTTGTCATATGGTGTCGTTAAATATTTGAGTCTAACAACTTTGATAAAATATTCCAATCACAACCACAATTATGAATGCCGGTCAGTATTTAAAGAAATTAGGGGGTAAAAATGAAAAAAATTCAAAATTGATAAGTTTTCAAATTTCACTGAAGCAGACCTTAAACGTATGAGTGCTTTATCACCTTCTCTTTCTCTCTCTCTCTCTCTCTCTCTCTCTCTCTCTCTCTCTTCTTTCTTTTCCCTTTCTATCGCTAAAAACAAACAGCGCTTTTGATTTATCTTTACTTCTGTCTATCCTCAAAATCACACGGGAATGGTCCATTCTTTATCTGAGGCAATGGCAAGGTGTAATATACGTGCTAACTAAAGAAGGAACAACAACAACAACAGCAACAATAATAATAATAATGAATAAATGAAGACAAAGACTGTACTAATAGTTATCGAAGCTCTGATCCACGTGAGGAAAGGAAAGAACAATTTTATTAACAATATCCCGGGTAACATCAACATGTCAAACAAATCGGTTTTCGAACAGAAAATTCCAGATGAAAATTCTTCGGTTATCGAACAAAATTTCGGTTCTCGAACAACTTTGCCGAACCGAGCCGATCAGAGCCGAACCGAGCCGATCCTAGCCGATCCGTGCCGAACCGAACCGAATTCACGCGAACGAAATCATTTCTGAGTCGAACGCCGTGCTGTATGCATTCGTGTGCTGTGCTTTTCTTTTCTAGTTTTATTGCACTATGCCTTCTTTTCCTTTACATTTATTCCTATTAGAAAAATAATTTCGGTTTACGAACATTTCGAGTTACGAACTGTCTTGAGGAAGGAATTAAATTCGTGAGCCGAGGTTCCACTGTCTTCTGTTTTCCTTCCTTTACACGCGATCAAAATGGAATAGTCCATTATTTATGAGGTATTGGCAGGAGATGTTAAAGACTTTTATCTTCCCTGCTTTTCTTTTTTCTAGCCAAATCTTCTTATGAACATTTCTCTTAAGAGTAATTTTCAAATATTTCAGCAGACGATGTTATTTAATTTATACTAAATAGATTTTTCTGTATGTTTTCCTTGGTTTCTGTCATTCGATACAATGCGTCTGAAAAAATGATGCTTTTATTGAGGTTTCCAATCCTCCTCGGCCTTTTGGCTGGGATCAAAGTGTAGCATCTGTCTTTGGTCGCAGAAACTACATTTCATCTCTCAGTTGTGTCTCTGTCTTCGGACAGAACGCAACTCAGTTGTGTTTCTATCCGCGCAATTGAAAATATTATTGAAAGATGCACGATCTCAGCAAACAGCTGCCCGCAGCAATACATCCCCTCATTGCTCTAAAGAGAGAAGATCGACGGCGTTTGAAGGCGCTCGGCTATTTTTGGACCTGACCCGGGTGCATGCACTCGGGCTCCCTACATTAAACTGACCTTGTAACACATCCTGTCAGCGTGAGGCGACAAGAAGATTCAATCGCTTCTTTGAGATCAAAGTTTAGTGTCTGATCATATCATAATTCTCTTTCTCTCTCTCTCTCTTTCTCTCTCTCTCTCTCTCTCTCTCCACTTTTATCTTCACTTTTCTTTCTTCTTTCTTTCATTTTATCACTAACACCAAGAAATGTATTTCCCCTCTTTGAACGCGATCAAAACGCGAAATTTTCCATTTTTACACGGTACAAGGCTCGTGATAAGAGACAAGCATAATTATAATAGATTTTTTGTTCATTGACTAATGAATTTTTTTTGCCTAATTCATTTGAATCATGTGAAAACAATAGTTCATAA
The DNA here is from genome assembly GCA_963932145.1 of Acanthosepion lycidas. Classification (NCBI taxonomy): domain Eukaryota; kingdom Metazoa; phylum Mollusca; class Cephalopoda; order Sepiida; family Sepiidae; genus Acanthosepion; species Acanthosepion lycidas. The sequence continues at coordinate 87,357,075 of OZ010602.1, read as the reverse complement.
ATCAAATATTATGGGGTGAGTTTCTAGTTTCAACTTTAAATTTATGGTGGAAAAAGAACGTTCTTCATTTCTGTTACATTTCATTTAAGATTCTTTCAGCCAATAAAAAATCCTGATAGGACTTCTAGTTTTCTCAGGATTGACACGATGGTAATAAATCCAATGGGAAGACATTATCTCTCATACGTAACATACTTTATATAAATGCGGAATTTGTCAATTACCATCGGCTATACATTCTGTCTTTCTACAAATGATATTTAGTCCTTTCTTCTCGTTTTCCTTCACTACACCCTTATGCAAATTAATTGAAACAAAACGAATAATTCCGTTATTATTTACTTTTTTTCGTATATTCTAATGAAACATAACCCAGTGCACATATAAATTATTCGTATGTCCATTCCGCGATGTCGTTCCTTGCAGACTGACCACAGATTTTCGACTGGGTTTAAATCAGGATAGATTCCGGGCCAGTCTACAGTACTTTGATTTGTTCACTGGTAAAGCTTGCCAATGTGGTCGTGTAGCGTTACAATTATCGTACGCCTCCTTGGAGTATCGTCCATCGTAGACAAAGACTGTAGGACAACTAATCGACAGTCGAGACAATAGTGTCTGGGCGTGATAAAAATCTGATGCAATCACGGATGACGCAATATTTTTCAAGGCCAAACATTTGTCATCACACCCCGAGAAAATAGATACAATTTAGTGCACACCACTGCAAATGACCTAATCTGAGGAAGAATAGAAATCGATTACACACTGTCACTCCAGTGGGTTTAAAATAAAGTAAAAGAAAAAAAAACTAGACTTAATTTGCGCAACGATGTACTTTGGTCTAAGAGTTATATTAATTTGCTATAAAAATATGTTCAAGAAAATGCCCATTACTGCAATATTTGTCAATATGCTGTCTAAATAGTCAATCTCTAGCAGTGGTTTACCTACTTCACGCCGCTGGCGAGTATTGTATTTTGCTAATGTTATAAAGATTAACATTTCATTTCCACCCTCCGTTTTGGTTATTCCTCATTCAGTAACCTTCTCTAGGTTACAAGACTATCTATCTATCTATCTATCTATCTATCTATCTATCTATCTATCTCAGCCTGTTCATATCTATCTATCTATCTATCTATCTATCTATCTATCTCAAAAATCATAAATATGTTGAATACTACTGTAAATGGGGGTAATATGATGTCTAAGTAGTCCACCATTAGCAGTTGTTTACCTACTTCACGCCGCTGGCGAGTAATGTATTTTGTTGATGTTATAAAGATTATTATTTCATTTCCAACCTCCGTTTTGGTTATTCTTCATTTTCTAGGTTACAACTATATATATATATATATATATATATATATATATATATATATATATATATATATATATATATGAATTGTATGCAAATATATTGATGCATCTATGGATGGGCCGAGTAAGCAACAAGGAAACTTTAATGAAAGTGGTAACAGAAACAACAGAATCAGGAAAAGACTGCAGAAAATTCATTGGACATAATGAGGATAGGGGAGGGGGGCTTGTAAAACTTGACACTGACGGGGCATACGTAGGGAAAGAGGGATAGGTAACGGTCAGATAGATAGATAATGAACAGACTGAGATAGATAGATAGATAGATAGATAGATAGATAGATAGATAGATAGATAGATAGATAGATAGATAGATATGAATAGAGTGAGATAGATAGATAGATAGATAAGGGACAACTATATGCAGATAGATAGATAGATAGATAGATAGATAGATAGATAGATAGATAGATAGATAGATAGATAAAGAACAGACTGAGATAGATAGATAGATAGATAGATAGATAGATAGATAGATAGATAGATAGATAGATAGATAAGGGACAACTATATGCAGATAGATAGATAGATAGATAGATAGATAGATAGATAGATAGATAGATAGATAGATAGATAGATATATAATGAACAGAGTGAGATAGATAGATAGATAGATAGATAGATAGATAGATAGATAGAGGGACAACTATATGCAGATAGATAGATAGATAGATAGATAGATAGATATGAAACAACATAGATGAAATTTATATTGTTTATTTAAAAAACAGCATTTACTTAAATAAATTGTATCTATTAAAATAACGTAGAAACAGAATATATATATATATATATATATATATATATATATATATATATATATATATATAATAGGTGTGTGTGTGCGTGTGTGTGCGTGTAGTGATGGATAGATATGACCACATTCAGATAGATAGATAGATAGATAGATAGATAGATAGATAGATAGATAGATAGATAGATATAAACAGACTGGAATAGATAGATAGATAGATAGATAGATAGATAGATAGATAGATAGATAGATAGATAGATAGATAGATAGATATGAAGAAGCAGACAGAAGAAAAAAACGTGTCAAAATGCATAAGTAGCCCGTATCTGTCTGTGACCACAATCGATACTTAGACAGGCGCATGCGCAGATATGTAATCTCGATCGTTCGCCAAGCAGGTGAAGATGAACTCTTGTAAAATACACTCAGAGGGAGGTGCAGCAGTAACAACAAAAATGTGGAGCTCGTGAAGGACATGATGAATAGGCAGAAATAATAATAATAATAATAATAGCTCTATTTTTTTGTGGAACATTTTAAGAACCTTTTTCGTAGAAAAGGAAAAAATGTTCCTTCGTATGCAGCTGTTCTGAGCTCAACCTCCTCTTCCTTCTGCTATTTCTACCACCACCACGCAACATACACCACCCTCTCTCCCCACACCATGTATCCTCTCCTCATCCCACCCCCAATACTTGTTTTTTACTTCGTTTACAGTTATGTCGCAAAAAGGCGGGAAGAATTGATATTCACTCCACGCAAGGATGGCGGATTTTACAAGTATAAAACAAGATCATAACAACAGCAATTTGATAGTTATTACCTCTTTATATATATATATATATATTACTTTTTGCGTTCCTTCAGGACGTTGTTGGGTTAAGGCTCTCTACAACTTCCTATCCTTTGTAGCTCTGAGCAATGTTTATCTTTTTCACCATATCTCCAAGTTCCTGTTCTGCCATCCATTGAATCAGGCTCCATAAATACTCTTCTTGACTTTAATATATCCTGTGACTGGCAAATTCTCCAAACCCGCTTTCTTCGTTACGTGCCATAGAAATGTCAACTGTCACTTTTTATTTCCATGTCTTTTTTTGTACGCCCTGAGTATGACGATAAACTACATCCAGCAGCAAGTTCTCTGATCGGGATATTCGAGTATTTGAAGAGATTGAAACCACCTCTTAATTGCTGTTGCTCCCAGGTCCACTTTGACCCGGGGTGGTAGCACCTGTTATGGTCCCAGCTATGGGCAAATAGTGAACCTCCAAACAAAACAATATATATAAAAATACATTTTTTAGCAAAAATATCAGTGATACATTTTATATTAAAAAATGACCAACAACACCTATTGATAGTAAAATGTGCAAAAATACATTTCAGCTGTATTTAAAAGCATAAAAATATTCACAATATATAGATTTCGGTATTAAATAACCCATAAAGGTGTTGCTATGCCGCTAAACAAAATCATTTTTTTTGTTCTCATTTTCCTTTAAAACTGTCTTGTTGCTCATGTGCTCCCTGAATTGTATTCTCATCATCCTTCTGTAGGGCCACATCTCTGTTGCATCAAGTTTCCTGTTCATCTGTGAAAAAATTCTACAGTACTTACTGTCATATAGCAACATCGATTTTTCATAATTTTCCTGTTTCTTAATACTTTACTTTGCTTTTGATAGGCATCTTTCGCTAACACGATAGTGCTTCGGATTCCCGTACAGATAGTTAATTTACTATAGTCGCTTGAATTCGACATTTCCAATTAATAGTTCATATTTTGAGATGTTCCAGTTGCTGAACACACAACGTTATGTCTTTTTTACAATCGATGTTTATTCTTTTCTCCCTTTTTTTCTTGACAGGCTGTTCAGAAAATAATGTCTAATTTTTTACAGTGAACTTTACCCTGTACATAGCTCGGGAGCCACTCGATGTAGATGCTTGAAGAGTAAGGGGTATAGTTTATGCGGATAGATGGGGTAGATGACAATTAACCTTAGACGTGAACAGGTTAAGATTGTTTTGATCGGTGAGGCATCACCATGGAAGTCTTTTCTACAACATAAAAAAAGTTGCGACCACCCAGAGTCATGTTGGATCTCGAAACATTAGCAATTTAGAAATGATTCTACGCTCTTCAAAACCTTCCAATCAGAGACCTTGTTTCCCGGACAGAATTCGGTGAAGCAAAAAATGACAATAAAATAAAAATAAAAATACGAATAAAGTGTTACTATCAGTTCGTACCCATGACGACTGCGGCTTAATTAGCTAAGGCCTCGACTATGAATGACGTGGTCTTAGGAGATAGGATTAAAATATAAATCTTGTCGAATATTATTACTAAACTTCACAGAACTTATTGTAAAGGTTCTTGCTGGATATAGATATTCATAAGCAAAGTCAATGTAACAAATAAAATGAATTACACGTTCAACCAACGTCAATTGATATTTCAATGCTAATCAGCGGATATCATCAATTGTCCATTTAAAATATTTTCGAACAATTGGCGATTAAATTAACAATTATTCTAGATTTTATGAAGTTAGTATTTTTTTAATCAGTATCGTCCCAAAGCAGTACAGCCAATAAAACGCAAGAGGTTACACAGTATGGAAGAATAAGGAACAGAAACATTAATAATGAGCGGGAAGAGAGAAGTGTAATCAGGAAGACAGTAGATAGCGATTGACATTGCATCTAAATTTTTGCGGATTAAAGTTGGCTGGAAAGCATAGAGACGGAAAGGACTTACACAAGCGAGAAGTGCCAGAAAAGAAACTTTTAGCATAGAACTTACGGCTACATCTAACTAGCTGAAATGTAAATTGACGAGATCTTGACACCGGTCTAGTACTGAACTTAAATTCAAAAAGTCTAGGTACCATAGCGAAGCGCACACCTGAGCAGTTACCATGAAAATATTTATAGAAAAGACACAGAGGCAACCTTACGGCGGTGGGCAAGTGACTGGAACCGAGGCGCCAGATCAGGACCGATAATATTGCTTCGTTGGATATCTGTTTATATTTCTGAGATATTTAAATTGTTCGGACTATCATCCTCATCTTTGTTGCCCTATTTATCACAACGTTTTACGCTCCGGCTTTCTTCAGGTGGTTGAAATGTTGAACTGAATCCTTTATTTCGCTAGGGTAGACTGTTCTAGTTCCACATGCCATGTCTAACGGATGTCAGTTATCTCCTGTTCATTCCCCTCTCCAAGTTCTCCATCGCCTTAGCCAGGTATTGAAGTCACACTCTTTGGGTCCTGTCAGTGGATCTAACACCTTTATCCACTGTGCCGTGTGTCTTTGGATCTTTGTCAAGGAGCTCAAGGTAAATAGCAGGGGCACCGGACCATATGTGGCAGCAATATTCTAAGCATAGACGAATGGTAGACTGATAAGTCAGATAGATTTTGGAGAGAAAATAGTCTTGCTCGACATAGTGAACCAACTTTCTTAGCAGCTTATCAGGTAATGGATTTAATCGTATTTATAAATTTCTTGGAGAATTTGCCTGCAAATAAAAGTAGAACAAGCTAAAGACGGTGCCATGGCTACGTACATTCTTCTCGAAGAAAAAATAGATAAATGACGACAAATTGGTGAAAAGAATGTAGACAGAAGGATTCAAGAAGCTTTATTTATTTTAATTACATTTTTATATTGATTGATTTAGTTCTTTACGGCTTATCAACGTTTTGCAGGTTTTAAATAACCTGCGAAACCATAAATGCAAGAAAATATCTGTCTATATTTCTGTGATGAGGTATTATAATTATTTACATTGTTCGAATTGCTGTGGACAAAATAAAGCGTTCAGTTCAAAATTCCAATCACCTGACGAAGGCCGAATCGTACAACGGCCGAAACGCCGTGAATATGGCAATAAAGATGAGGGCAACAGTCGAACAGTGTAAATAATGTAAACAAATATTTTTTTTGATTTTTAGAATTTTTTAAAGATAATAACGATTTTAACCCAGAGCTGGGGTGGTGGAAAAGGCGGATCCCTACCTTCACCAAAGTTATATGCGCGTGAGAGAGTAAAAAAAAGCCCTACTGGAATTGGAACTCGGCGCTCCAATGTCAAATTCCGAGCCGTTAACCATTACACTACCTGCATATCCTAACATAGAGCGCCCTTTTATTCCCACCTCTAGTCACACCTCTAGATACTGACCAGGCTTGACGTTGCTTAACTTCGCTTGCCATACGAGAACCGGTGTTTGAACGTGATATGTCCGTAAGCCCATTATACCAACCGCATAGCCAAGATTACATAAGCTGGCATTCTCAAGCGGTCACTCATCTAGGCACTGACCAATCTCGATGTTGCTTAACTTGAATGATAGTAAGAGAACCGGTGTTTCAACGTGATGTGTCTGTAACCCATTACACCACCTGCACATCCAACCTTACTGCATCTGGTATTCCCAAGCGGTCACCCAGCTAGGTACTGATTATACTGGGCGTTGCTTAGCTTCGGTGGTCTTACGAGAACCGGTATTTCAATGTGATAGCGCTGTAAGTTCATTATACCACAAGAATACCCAAGTTTACAGCACCTGGTATTTCCACGTAGTCATCCATATTGACCACGCTTGGTGTTGCTTAACTTCGGTGGACGTACGTATGGTGTTTCAACGAGATAGGTCCGTAAACCGTTTTTATAATCTAATAAAAATATCATTTCCGTAGCTTTTGTATATAAATAAAGGTAAAATACACATCCATTAAATAGAGGAGGTTTCCCGCCATTTACGTGTTTGGCGTGCATATCTGCACTGCCTATTCCCGCCGTTTAAGAATAGAGTCAGTTAAGTGCCGCACATGATACACGCTTGGGTGATCCTGTCTCTTACGATTCATAACTAACTAGGCAGAAGATTCACTAACAGTAGGTTGCCGTTTATTTCTGCGGTAGACTAGTTTCTAACCAAGGCTATCGGACCCAGTCTGTCCCGCTATTCACCTCATAGCTGGGGGAGAATTGATGGATTCACACCTTTCTCTAGGCTATTTTAATCAAAACATTAATAATTAATTATATTTCGTCTCATACTTCAAACAACTTATGACAGAATGAATGCTACTGCGTTTGCTATTCTGTTTATCAAGACAATAATCTTTCTCTTTGAAGTTTCGATTGGCATGTTTTCCTTCTTGACACGGGATAATAATTACATCCTTCCAATTTAACTGAATGATCACTTCGAGTTTTATCATTGAAAAAGAAATTCTTCATTGCTTGCCGGAGTAAATCTCCAACCCATTGTTTGTAAAACTTTTTTTTTTCTTCAGATTGCACTTGTAGATTAACTAAAACTCTGTGCCGCACTTTAAATTTTAATAGGCAAAAATTAGCTATGAAATTCGAAAATCGGACATTAACAAAGATCTCACTATTACGAGTGATTTATGGGAAAGGATCATAAAGAATGATGATTTTAAAAGAAAATAAAACTTGCGCGAAAAATAAATGTAAACAAACTACGTATATAGGTTGCGTATACGAAGAAAGATTATGCCGAATTAAGGTGTCGAATAAAGATAGAATAATTTTATTATTTCTAAATTCTTATAATTTTTACGTACATAGGACACTGACGGTAAAAGGTCGAAAGCCCAAAGGACTTCCGCAGGAGCTAACGTAAAGTACACTCGAAGGGGTGGGGTGGGGGGTAGGCAATAAAAATGAACAATTGTTAATCTTATCCACACATTTATTTTTTATTTTTTGTTAGAATTTTTGGGTACGTTGGTACTAGTGAGCTAGTCAAAATGAGCTGAATTATTTTATAGTTCACCAATAGTTAACCAATCAGAAAGCTCAAAATATTCAATCCGACGTGTATAAAGGCAGCCATTTTGTTTTTTCTCACAAAATATCTTCACTGGCAACCTGATATCGAAGATTTAAAGAATTAACAGCCGCTACTTTCTCCGAATCTTCACTGCCAACCTCTGATATTGAAGACATTTCGGACTTCACTGGATTCCATATTCAGAGACTACGACAAACATGGTTAACATTTTTGCGTATGGAAGTTTTTTTTCTATTATGTCAACTTTTTATTTTGTTACAGTCGTCATAATTGCTTTACTTTATCTTGTATTACAATATTCATTTCTTGTATTATTTTGTACTATTCCTATTATTTTTATTATTGTTGTTATTGAGAATTTTTTCGATTCCACTTGTCCGCTTATTCAACGCTATTCATCTCTCCTTCTCTCTGGACGCCAAAATACTTGTTATCCATTAACCGCCATCTAAGCAACCTTATGCTCCATCTGTTATCTTTTCTTCGTGCGGTGAGTTCAAAATATCTCACATAATTTGTTTTTTTATTCAATTGACTTTCGAGATCCCTTACCTTTTTGAGTTCGTTTGTAGTATTTCCCATTTATCATTTATTTCTACTGATCTTTGTCTCCTTTTTTTATCGTGTTTTCGGATAATTTCATTAATTTCCACATTTCCTATCTCCATCCGACATAATACATTCATTAGACACTTTATGTTTTACGGCTATTTCCCAATTTGCAAGTCGTTCAAATTCTATTTCTATTAAGTACTTTCGATTTCACCTCTCAATGTCGTTTAATGTGTTGTTCTTATTCCTTCTTTAATGCTATCACCTGTCCTAAGTAGATGCAATTCTACATTTGAGTTTTTCATTTATTTTATGACCTTTTCCGTATTGAACATTGTATTTGTTTCATTTCTATTCATATTGAAATACTTTCATATTTATCATATATATATATATATATATATATGAGAGAGAGAGAGAGAGAGAGATGGATAGATAGATATACTTACATATATATATATATATATATCTATGTGTAAGTGTAAGTGTGTAAGTTGGAAGAGATTTTAGGTGATAAAATTGCTGGTTCTTTTTCCGTAGTTTACTGGCTGTTAATCATTTTAGGCAGGCAATTTTTTTTATCATAAAGTGCTCGATACGAAAAAGGTAAGGATAGAGCGTTGATAGAAATAATGTTGAGAAACTTATCACTTAACCGAATAGTATTGGTTCAGTCATGCCAACTTTAAAGTTTCGTGAATGCATTGCAGTAAGGCTTTCACTCTTCAAGGCAGAGAAACCAACAGCCCTGAAGAGTGAAAGCATTACTGCAATTCGCTCACGAAACCTCGAAGTCGGTATAACTGAAGTAACACTACTCAGTTAAGCTATAGGTTTCTTCAAATTAATATATATATATATATACATATATATACACATATATATATATATATATATATATATATATATATATATATTAGGTTGGTGCAAAAATAATATCGTTTTTTGACGTTAAAAAATACGTCAAAAAACGATATTATTTTTGCACCAACCAAATATATATATATATATATATATATATATATATATATATATATATATATATAAGGATATTGCATCGAAAACATGACAATTTGCAGTTGTTTTCGATGCGTATCACTCCATCGCATCAGGCGATTTTAAATTACTGGCGAGTGAACTATTTATTTAGATTTAAAAGCAAAATACAACTTCTTTTTACAAAAAAAAGGTGAGGAATTGTAAGATTTGTGGGTTTTACTCAGATCAACCAATCGAATATGACCTAGGTTAATTTTAAACAAAGCGAAGAATTCTTAGTTCTACCAATATAAAATTTTCAACCATCGGATTCTCTATTTTAGAGATAGCACAAAGATAAACAAGAGATTTATTTAAACATTTGTTTGGCAATGGGCATTGGTCAATTTTTTTATAATTACACTGGCCAATATCATTAACATTATTTTCCTTGGAACAACGTCTGTGATGCAATTGACTAACAATCTACGGGCCAATTACGAAAATAATTTCTTAATTTTTGCTTTTTCTGTTTTATATAGAGTGATTTTCTCATTGCAAGATGTTTTCGGTTACGGGATTTACACACGGAAAATTTTAAGAATACTAGGGCAACTCAATAAAAAGTCATCAAATTTATTTTTCTTGTCTGTCATATTCCACGAAACATGTTTGAAAAGAAATGTTGCTGCCCATCTATCTATCTATCTATCTATCTATCTATATATATATATATATATATATATATATATATATATATATATATCACTGGCGACTCTACTCCAACAAAATATACTATTGGTATAACTTAGATGTTCAAATGATTTCCTTACTCTAACTAAAATAAATATTTTTAAAAATCTCTTTACATGAAATAAAAAAGCACATTTATGTATTTTAATATTAATTGTAATAATTCTATAAAAATAAACATTTATTTTTAAAAACCATTTCCAGATATGTAAAAAAAAAAGGGGATGAGGACGTCGTGTTTGATATATTTGTCTGTTTATTCCCCACTTTCCATTTTATTATTGTTTTATAGCCTAGTTATCAAATCACTGATGGTAGAGATAAGAATCCTTGTCTGATATCATATTTCCTCACACTGAAACAAGGGCAACAGCACATAAATACTTATATCTTTTTTGAGTTAAGTTTAAAGTTTATGGAAGACGCTGTTAAATATATACAATCCAAGGTACAATCCAAAAATACATTTAAAACTTTAAACGTGGGCTGATACCTGGATCGTCTACGATAGACTGTAGAATTTATCCTTCGTCGTCAGGCGCACGAGCGGTTCTCGGTGTTCCACAGTTCATAGTTTGCTGCACCACGCATACTATCTCAGCAAAGCGACGATAAACATCAACAAAGTTTTGATGACTAGGCTACCTTTGACCTGGAAACGCAATCTGATACAGCCGTGCAGTCTCGCGTCCATTACCATTCGCGCGTCTGTATGCAAAAATCATATCTGCCTGGTCACGATATGAATATCCTGCAATTGTTAAACAGAACACTTCTTAGTTAACTCACTACTACACAAGTTAAACGTTTAAGACAACCTAGCCACAAATTTACACGAAGGAAAAATGTAATCTAGACTACTTGGCAACACAGCGCCATCTACCGTAAACTTTCTTTAAACTCAATAACTCAAACAGGAAGGATTTACTAACATATGATTATATGGACTTTTGTCCTTGTTTTTGGTGTAAGGAACCTGACTCCAAAGATGTAAACGTATTTTCGATGCACCCTGTATATATATATATATATATATATATATATATATATATATATATATATTACTAATGTTCACGCAATACATGACACAAGAGCCACTCAAGGTAGAGAACTACTGTGTGGAATTGTGTTGTCGTTAGAAAGAGCAAGATAACTGGAAAGACACAGTTTATTCTAGACTTGAAGAGGCCAAGACGTAATTAGCGAATAAAGGTTCAGACTTCAGGTGGAAACGTTAGGAATATCGAGTTGAAGTAGGTTTTAGAAGAAACCGGAAATCCAATCCTAAGCAGAAAACAAAGGATGAACTGCCACTCTTTTTCAAAAGACTGGGAGAAGTGTGAACCGGACGGTAGGCAAACCTATCTACTTCTATTGGGGCATGAAAATATAATTGCTAAAAAATATCAGATTTCATGCGGAGACTTCAGAAGTAGAGTCGAAGTAGTCTTTAGAAGGAAACGGAAACCCAATCGTAAACAGGAAACAAGGGATAAACCTCTACTCCTCTTCAGAAGATCAGTGAAGTGAGCCAGTAAATTAGTTGCGAGAAAGATATGAAACTGTTAAATTTTAGGCAATTTTTTGAAATCCAGAAGGTAGCTCAAAAATTTTGCTCTCTAGATTATGTAATATATATATATATATATATATATATATATATATATATATATATATATATAGTGGATGATTACAGGCAAGAGGGGAGATGATAAGGAAAGAGGGCTTGGAGAATTAGATATTCACAAGAGGGAGAGAGAAAAGCAGAGAGTAAACTATCTAACGAGTTTGTGTAAAGGAATGCCTGAAAAGCATATGGAAGGTATGGTGAAAACACAAAATTACTAATAGCTACAAAGGATGGGAATCAATAAATAGTAAATAACATTTCAGAGTTTAAGCGAAGATGTTAGGAGTATAGAATTGAAATAGATTTTAGAAGGAAACGGAAAGCGTAATCCTAAACAAGAAACGAGTGATAAGCCTCTACCAATGTTCAAAAACCTGGAGGAGTATGAACTGGACAATACGCGAGCCTATTTAGAGTTTAGCAGGAGTCGTTAGAAGTACTAAGTTGACGTAGACTTTGGAAGGAACCGGAAACCCAATCCTAAACAGGAAATAAAGTTTAAAACTCTCCTCCTGTTCAAATTTCATTGAATATTAGGGAATAGCAATACTTTGTAACTCAGGTTTTAGCCTTCTTAAAATTATTTTATTTTTGAGGGCTAAGAATTTTCTGAAGCTGTACAAATGTTATTATTGTCCCAACCGCTTTCTTCTCCTTCCAGCTGGTTAGTTGGTTGGGGGTTAAATTACGCTATTATTTTTCGTTTTTATTTCTTTTAGTTTGTACACAAAATTATCCTCACTATGGATATCACTCCGCCATACTTGAAAATGGCGAATATATTAGCTGAAAGTTAATAATTGCAAAGGGCTAATTGTTGACGGAATAAAAACGTACAAAATATTCCTAGTCCATCGTCTGTTGGTCTAAGTTAAGATCCATACATGGCTTTAAGGTGTCCGTGAGGATCAGAGAAAAATTAACATTGATATTCGCTATAGAGCTTTTGTTTCAATCGATGGTTTCCCCATTGAAAGAAATAAAAGAAAATGCCCCCAACCACTGCATACAATGTCTCTTGACTTACTGTTAGGTGTTTATAATTTAAACATGTGTCATCATTCTCTGCACGACCGCCATCTTTTGTCACTGCATAAGAGAAAGTGATAATTCTCATTATCCACAGATTATCACGGCTTGATTATCTTCTGGAGGAGGATTAATTGACCACAATATCTTTCAAGCGTAACTGGATGAAAAGTGATGGGTTTGCAGTGTGCGGAAAGTTTGTTCAAGTGAAAAACCAAACAGGCTCTGGGTATCTGCTTATCTGTCTTTCAGTCTGTCTATAAAGGGCTATTTCTCATAGAGGTCCATCACTAAAGGGGTTCGTAACACAGAAAGCGTTTAGAACTATTGGCTTATGTATTGGGCAGTTCAGGCAAGTCCAAGATATTGAAAAATTCAGAAAGGTGACATCATAGAAACGCATAAACTGTCCTTTCTTGACTTGGTGTTGGGTCCATGTTTATCATTTAACTGTGTGTCACCATTCTCTGTACGACCGCCATCTTTCGCCATTCCACAAGAGCAAGTAATAAGAGGAAGATTAATTGACCACAATATCTTTCAAGCGTGGCTGACTGAAAAGTGATATATGTACGGTTTGTAGAAATGCACGTACAAGCATTGTGAAAGACCAAGTGTTCACGATAGGGTTTCCGTTTCCTTCTAAAATCTGCTTCAACTCTGTATCACTAATGTCCGCGCCTGACCTCTGAAATCTTTTCACTATTTATTTCATTTTATTTGTTTTTCTCCCCCCCCCAATAAGAGTAAATATATTTGCCTACTGTGCGGTTTATACTCCTCCATGGTCTTTTGAACAGGAATAGAGGTTTATCCCTTGTTTTCTGTGCTGCTAACGCTTGATCTTTCCTACGCTAATATAAGTCCGCGCAGTAAACATCTACCTCTTGGGTCATGTATTAAGTGACTACTAGTTATAAAAATATTATTCTGCCAATTTCTTTCAAATTTTCTGTCGTATGTATGGGACAATAAGATGTCGATAAAGAAAGTACATTATACCCGTTGGATGTACAGTTGTATTTATGTGAATATTTCGAGGGAAATGGGGGGTGCTCAACTTTTATCGTGCCCTTAAATGGGGGTCTGTGGGTCAAAAAAAAAAGGTTAAGAACCACTGGTTTAGGTGATACATAAATAAGTGTTTTCAAAAAAGGTGGGGAATGTCTACCGATTTTAGAGAAACTGAAGAACGAAGGTAGGGAAGAAGAAGAAGAAGAAGAAGAAGAAGAAGAAGAAGAAAGAAAGAAAGAAAGAAAGAAAGAAAGAAAGAAAGAAAGAAAGAAAGAAAGAAAGAAAAGAAGAAAGATGAAGGAAGGAATAAGTAAAGAAGGAGGAGGGAAGAAAAATGACAGAAAGAAAGAATGAAAGATGAAGCAATAAAAGATCAAGAAAGAAAGAAAGAAAGACATAATGAATGACAGATGAAGGAAAGAACCCAGAAAGAAGAAGAAGGAGAAAGAAAGAAAGAAAGAAGATGAAGGAAAAAAGACGAAGAAGAAGAAGGAGAAGGAAAAAAGAAAAAATTGAAAGAAGAAGAAGGAGGAGGAAGGAGGAGGAAAGAGATAGAGCAGGAAGAAACAAAGAAACAAACAAAAACTGAATGATCAAAAGAAGAAGCAGAAGACGACGAAGAATGAGAAGGAAGAAAGAAAAAAGCGTGAAAGAAGAAGAAGAAGAAGAAAAAGAAGAAGAAGAAGAAGAAGAAGAAGAAACAATGTTGTGGGGTCGCATGGGTTGGAGTAGATAGAGTTCCTGGATGTTGGGCGTTTGCAAATCTCTATAATTCCCGCACGGGCTTTTGGTGTTGCAGGCTTGAAATTTACGGATTTTTTTTTATACCCTCCCCTCCCACCTCACACTTAGCTCTTTGTCTTCTAAACACTTGTAAATGACCCGCGGGTTATCGCAACTCGAAGATGGGGGTCACAGTTGCCTATACAAATAAATGCCTTCATACAGCGAGCGACTACGACAAGGGGGGTCTGGGGGGTGCGGAACAAATAGCCACAAGCGGGGAACGCTTTCGCAGTATCAGATTAACGAAGAGGCATAAACACATTCAGGAATTAACGATTTTTATCAGTGCACACACACACATATATATATATATATATATACACACATATACATATATATATATATATATATATATATATATATATACATATATATATACATGTATATATACATATATATATTTATATGTATATGTGTGTATATATATATATACATATACATATATATACATATATATATATGCATATATATATATATATATGTATATATACATATATACACACACACATATACATAAACATATATATATGTATATATATGTATATATTTATGTATACGCACACATATACATATATATATGTACATATATGTGTATATATATATATGTACACACACACACATATACATATACATATACATCTATATATATATATATATATATATATATATATATATATATATATATATATATATTTCTGACAAGATTTCTCAGAAATTTAGGCGGATAGACATTGACAAAAATACTGTTTAATTAAAAAAAACAGTATCTATTCGAATATGAGTATCCAGCAAAAATAACTTGAAACAAGATCAATTAGAAATAACAATATTTCGGATTTAATCCATTTTCTAAAAATAAATTGTTTTGTTTATGATAAGATACACAGTAGACATGAATGTTTCGAGAATTAGTAGAGAGTGTATGTTTAAAAGGCACTATTTTGGCTTTGTTTGACCGGAAGTCTTACGTGCCCGAACGGTTAGGCACGTAAGATCCATTGGTGGTTGTCCATAGGGGATAAAAGCTCGAAGATTTCTCGAATATTCAGGCCTGTAGATGTAGCTGGATAAAAAATATATTGTTTAATTAAAAACAAAGCTTCTACTCGATTAAGAGTATCTATCAACAATAACATTTTAAAAAAATAAATTTAAAATAGCAATATGTCGGATTTAATGTCTTTACGCTAGTATATGATAGAGCAGATACGGATGTTTTGAGATTCAGCAGAGAAGTGTTTGTTTACAAGGTACTATTCGGGGTTTGTTTGACCGCAAGTTCTACGTGGCGAAGCAGTCATGCACGACAGATCTAATGACCGTTTCCCATAGGAGGTGCAGGTTCGTAATCCTGCCGGTAGATGCATATTTTTCTGATTCTCGAATATTCAGGCCGGTAGATGTAGTTGGATAAAACAATAGTTTATATATATATATATATATATATATATATATATATATATATATATATATATATATATATAATCATTTCACTTCAAGCAAGGCGGGAATGTCACTATGCAGGGGGTTACAGAGTGTGAAAGTGAATTATGATGATGACTTTTTTTGTTGTTTTTTTTTCATCCCAAGCAAGGCATTAAAGCCACTAAGACGCAAGGAGTTACTGAGTTTGGCAAAATTTGAAAAAGAAAAACATTATTACGGAGAACAATAATAGATTGATATTGCATTTAAATTTCTGAAGATTAAAGTTGACCGGAAAGCAAAACGCCGATAGATAGTTCCATAAATATTTCACCCCAAGCAAGGCAATAAACCCACTAAAACACAAGGGGGTTACTGAGTGTGAAAAAATATGAAAAAATGAGGAACATTATTATGAAACGAGGACAACAGAAGAGTAATCAAGAAGACAGTAGATAACGATTGGCATTACATTTAAATTTTTGAAGATC
The DNA here is from genome assembly GCA_963932145.1 of Acanthosepion lycidas. Classification (NCBI taxonomy): domain Eukaryota; kingdom Metazoa; phylum Mollusca; class Cephalopoda; order Sepiida; family Sepiidae; genus Acanthosepion; species Acanthosepion lycidas. Next base: position 87,340,435 of record OZ010602.1, on the reverse strand, counting down.
AAAGTTGGCTGGAAAGCATGGAGCCGGAAGTGACTTCCACAAACAGAAAGTTCTATAGAAGAAACTGTTAGCATAGAACTTACGGTTCCATCTAGCCATTACATCTGTAATATGATGAGGCCTTGTCGCCAAACGAATACAGCGCATAAATTCATAAAGTTTACGTACTATACAGGAAAGTTCATCAGGGTATTTACCATGAAAATAGTTGAAGAAAGGGCACAGGGAAGCTACGTTAAGGCGTTGGATAGCGACTGAAGCCGAGATGCCAGGTCAGGACTAATAACATTGCACATTTTTATTTGTATTTTATCAAGAATCTCTAAATAACATAATATTTACTATTATGACTTCTCTATGTTTTTAGACAGCTAATGTTCTTTAAGTTAAATATTATTAAAGACAACATGTATTTTGTGTCGACTTTTCCAAATTACGAATACGCATTCTCAATCATGGAGGAAATTCTGTCAGAAATTGTCCGATGTCCGATATGGTCCAAGCTTTCAGCTTTCTTATGTCATCGGGGTAGATAGAGACAATCGTTAATTTGGTAGATCTTGTGAATATTGTGACGTATGGAAGAGTATTGTGACATAGTGGAAGAGTGTTGAGACGTAGTGGAAGAGTGTTGTGACGTACGGAAGAGTGTTGTGACGTAGTGGATGTTGTAACGGAAGTGTTGAAACATAATGGAAGAGTGTTGTAATGGAAGAGTGTTGTGACGTAATGGAAGAATTATAATGGAAGAGTGTTGTGACGTAATGGGAGAGTGTTGTGACGTAATGGAAGAGTGTTGTGACGTAGTGGAAGTAATGGTTGAGACGAAGAGTGTTGTAATGGAAGAATGTTGTGACGTAATGGAAGAATTATAATGGAAGAGTGTTGTGACGTAATGGGAGAGTGTTGTGACGTAATGGAAGAGTGTTGTGACGTAGTGGAAGTAATGGTTGAGACGAAGAGTGTTGTAGTGGAAAAGTGTTGTCACGTAATGATTATGTTTGTTTTACTATTTGATTTTACTAGTATTTTGGTGTTGTTTGTGAGTAGCCGTCTAATGTTACTATGATCCTTATGTTGCTTATTATTAATGGCACTATAGATGGCAGGTGACACTTCGTGAGAGTGTGGTTGTTGTGTAGCCTATGTAAGACGTTTTTGTGTGTGTTTTTTTATTATTTACAGAGAAAGACATTCATGGAGTGGGCACGTATATTCATAGACAAAGTCATTTATATTGCAAAGGAGATAAATATATCCATTCTACACAGAAAAAAACACCTCTAATAAAACTGCTTCTCTTGTCGTTACATTGAATTGATTTTATGCTTGTAAACAGTTTTTACGTAATTCACCGTTCTTGGCAAAAAATGGGAGACAATTGTGTCAGTCTCGTTAATAAACTGAGTAAAAGTGGCCAAAATCTAGCCGGTCGCGAAGAGGGTAAAGGGTCTGTGTAACAATGGACAACACGTGCCCCGAAGCGACACAAGTTCTGGTCATTCTTGCTTTTCCAGCCCTTTTCCTCCATACTCAAAGATAGATAATTCAGAAAACTCGAAATGTCAAACTCCTGAACAGCGCGCGAGAGAGAGAGAGAGAAAAAGAGAAAAAGCTGTTACTTTTCGCTTCAAACTACAATGAAACAAGACTTTGATGTTTTTCGCAAAGAATAGCTCCTATCTTTCAAGCACTCTTCCACTCGTAAAGGCCTGTCGGCGACGCGGATTTGTAAATGCGCGTACTTGTAAAATCCTCAGATTTCAATGGTTTCAATTTTGTCCATCTATTTCAGAAGAGTTGATTGCTATGAAGATTTAGAATCTAGAAATTTACTGGGGGGGGGGTAGGAGGAATTGGAAGCAGAGGGATGGGAGTAGGATGAGGAGGAGTTAAGGAATAAGGAGGAGCAATAAGGGAAAACAAGGAGGGAGGAGGTATAGACAAAGGAGAAGAAATCGAATAAAAACGAAGAAGAAGGTAAAAAGGTTGGGAAAACAAGGAGGGAAGAGGTATAGACAAAGGAGAAGAAATCGAATAAAAACGAAGAAGAAGAAGAAGAAGAAGAAGAAGAAGAAGAAGAAGAAGAAGAAGAAGAAGAAAGAGGTAAAAAGGTAGGGAAAACAAGGAGGGAGAAAGTATAGACAAAGAAGAAGGAATCGAATAAAAAGGAAGAAGAAGAGGAAGAAGAAGAGGAAGAATAAGAAAGAGGTAAAAGGTAGGGAAAGAGGGAGAAGTTATAGACAAAGAAGAAGAAATCGAATAAAAAGGAAGAAGAAGAAAAAAAGGTCAAAAGGTTGGGAAAACAAGGAGGTGGGAGGTTTAGACAAAGGCGAAGAAATCGAAAAAAGAAGGGGGGCAAAGAGATACAGTAGAAGAAAAGCAGGAATGACTGGCAGCATTTAAGAAAAAAACGTATTGGGCCGTTGCTTTCAGCGTTCTGGTGGTGTATACAATTGAGAAAATTTGGGCATTTTACTGTATTATTTAAACATCTTGTTTGTCTTTCTTATTTTCAGTTGTTACTCGTATTTACGTCACGGACACATGTACATATACAAGCAAAATGACGTCGATATGGAGTGACTTTTGTACAACGGCGCATAATTACGAAGCAAGGGTCAGAACAAACGCCTGTAACTATATGTAAGCACACCTGCTATTTGTCATGTAAATGTATTTACACAAACACTCGTAATTCAAACTTCTTTGCCAGAGGTATACAAAGTGAACTTTATGAATACCTCCCTCCAATATCGAAAGATATTTATTCCATTGATACGTATCTTTTAAATATATTAGGGAAATCTTAGAGGTGTCTTCCAAATGTACTCAGCTAAAAGGGCAATTTGCTCGCTATACCTCAAAGAAGCTTTTACATTTTTTTTTTCTCATTATTTAGACGCGATCTCTCCCAGAAGCTGTAATTAATAGTAGGC
>OZ010602.1:87299996-87334996 GCA_963932145.1 Acanthosepion lycidas | reverse complement strand
TTTTTTTATTTTTGAAAACAAATTAACGGATTTGGAAGAAGAAGAAAAAAAAAAAGAAATATAGATAGATGCCAGAATGATGTCAAAATCCTCAAAAACATTTTATCATTTAATAGTCAGTTGTGCCTAGTTTAATTTGTAACAAAAATGTTGAGGGGTTCTAGATTACTACCAACGAAACCTGCCTTCTAGACACACGTAGAAAATTTTAAAAAAATCATTAGAAACAAAGAAAAGAGTGCTATATCGCTGTATGTTATACGACCTCTTATATAGCAGTGAATGCTGGACACTCTTCCCAAGGATGGGAAAACTAGAGGCAGCGGAAATAGATTATTCCATCTTAAATAAAGCAACAAATGTTTTGTGGCAATTTTTAACATCAACTAGTGATTTTTCTTGTTAAAAAGTTGAATTTTTTTTACAAATTCAACATTAGGAATAAAAATTAATGGATTTTATAGAGTGTTTTTTTGGACTCTGCGTGAACAAAACTAATTCCCAGATTTGAACGAAAAACGGAAAAGATCCCAGAATGACGTCAAAATCTGCGAAAATCTTTTATCCTTTAATAGTTAGGCTTAGTTTAATTTGTAACGTACACAAATGTAATTAGAAAAACAAATGTTGATAAAATAACGAAGAAAACATAGCACTACCCGGAGTCCCCAATAAAGCTTGTGGCCTCTCGGTTGCAGTGGGGTAGTCAGGGTTACTATACACCAACCATGGTGTTTATACCGAGAGGGTTACGGTCAGAAAAGCAAATCTGTGGTGCTGAAATATATATTTACGGTAGCCCATCTTAATTCACCAAGACAAAACATCCCCATGTTAAGCCTTTGCCTGCCCTACGCATTATATGTGGGGCACAGGACGTGTGATTTCCACATCCGTGCGTCACAGGCCATTATTTTAAAAGAATGGTAAAAGTAAGGACGCTTAAGTAAAGAGTCTACTATTGAAGAGAGGCTTAATCCAATATCTTGTGCGTCTTATAGACGTCGGCAACCTCCGCCCCTTGGGCCATATCCAGCCCGGGATGGATTTTTGTCCGGCCCGCCAACTTAGCACCTGGGCGCTAATTATCGAATTAATTTCTAGAGCAAGTAGCAGAAAAATATCTGTTGGAATTAATCGACTTAAAATGCGACGAATTTTTAAATCTAAATTTTATTCTGAAACAACTGCTGACTTCTACAAGAAATATGTTTCCCAAGTGGAAAATTTAAAAGCCTATGGCACAATGCGAAAATGATGAGATATATATATATATATATATATATATATATATATATATATATATATATATATATATATATATATATATATATATATATATATATATATATATATATATATATTTTTTTTTTTTTGTAGGTACAAAATTTAATGATCGAAATAAAAGTATAAAACTTAATATTACGAGCCATATTAAAAACAGGCGAAGCTACCGGTTTCGCTCCCGCTCTTCAGGCTTCAACGCCTGTTTTTAACATGTCTCGTAATATTGTTTTATACTTTTATTTCGATCATATATATATATATATATATATATATATATATATATATATATATATATATATATATATATGTATATATATATATATAAATAATGCGAAAATGATGGTATCTTTATTTGGAAGTACATCTGCATGGAAACAACAAGTGCTTCATTAATAATTTCGTTTACAGTGAAAGTGTTTGCATTTTTGTTGTTTATGTTACTTGTTATCCTGTTATTTTCTGCAATAAAATAAGGGACCTTGTTTAAATAATATAACATTAACTTTGTTGATATTTTCTTTAAACCTTCACATCATGGCAGCCTTCAGGTCGTAGCGATCTGAGGCCAAGACAGTTTATTATAATACAATCAATATTAGGACCCTCCTCCGAGAAAATGCAGAGTTTTATGGCTCGCTCAATCCAAAAGGTTGCCGACCTCTGATCTTATATGATCATAGGACGCTTGACAGATAATGTAAAGTCTTTAATGAAAGACATCTATTTTTCCATTTTGTTGAAATGCTTATAAACTTTGCATCACATGTGATGCACAGATCGATGTGTAAATAACTTATGATTTGTTCGTTCAATGCCTAACATGTGATGCACAAGGTTTTATTATATGAACCACTATATTTCAACAAGTTCTCTTTGCCAAATAAGCTGGGCTGCCTTGCAATTGTTATAAATCTGAATACAAGCATGAACGTTTGGATAATACACACGAAAATGCCCTGGACAGGCACAGGATTAAGTTAGTTTGGCACAAGGTAAACCATTATGTAGCTCCAAGAGAGAATCGAATTAATTTCTTCCTAAATAATAAGCTAAATTAGCTCATTAACCATTACCACACTCTGGCTATGCCTTATTATTTAGTATCAATAATTATAATAAAATTTAAATTAGGTTGACACAAGGGCACGAGGAACGCTCAGTTAGGATCAAACTCGCTACGAAGTCGTAATAATCAGCAATACCTGCTAGTTAACCATTACTCTGCACCGAATCTCCATTACAACTTACTAAGTTTGGCACAAGACCACAAGGAGCACTTAGTGAGAATCAAATTCACTGCTAAGTTGTGATAACAAGACTAGTAATATTCTGTGTATCATATATGATCATAGGACGTTTGACAGATAATGTAATGTCTCAAATAAAAGACATTTATTTTTCCATTTTATTGAAATGCTTATAACCTTTGCATCACGTGATGCACAGATCGAAGTGTAAATAACTTATGTACGTTCAATGCCTAACATGTGATGCACAAGGTTTTATTATATGAACCACTATATATCAACAAGTTCTCTTTGCCAAATAAGCTGGCTTGCAATTGTTACAAATCTGAATAGAAGCATGAAAGTTTGGATAATAGACACGAAAATACCCTGGACAGGCAAAAGGTTAAAATATGCGATGAATATCAGAGACCATGAGATCTACATCGGGCAGGCTTAACACGGGTTTGATTCTGATTGAAGAAATTATTATTATTATTTCTGTATAATGTCTCTTGCTTTGGATCCAGCAGAGCCGGCACCAAACTATGGTTCTTAGGCCCTGTAGGAGAATTGTCATTTAGGTGAATCTTCTGGGTAACTTGTTTGTTGATGTTAACCTTATATTCAAAAGCTCGACAATGGAGCTTCGTAGATGAAACTATTTTTATAGCATGACAATTAGATACTACAATCATTAGTAAAAAAAAAAAGTCTGTCGCCATCCAGTGTTGATAAAAGTGTCCACACTATAGTTCTAGCTAGCTATCTAGCTAGCTATCTTTCTCTCTCTCTCTCTTTCGCTCTCTCTCTCTCTCTCTCTCTCTCTCTCTATATATATATATATATATATATATATATATATATATATATATGAAATAAATCCTAAAGAGCCCGAAAAGCATGCCTAGGTTTTACCTAAACGGATCTTCAGCGTAAGCTGGCTAAAAAGAATATGACGAAGCAGTATTACTATATATATATATATATATATATATATATATATATATATATATATATATATATATATATATTCATTTCTGTAGTTTAGTGCTAGCAGCAAGCAGAAATATTTCTCCTCCCGATGATGGCCATTTCGGCCGAAACTAGTCGAGGAATCTAAATGGAATAATAATAAAAAAAAATAAAGAATATTAATCTACAACCCAGTGTGTCTGAAGATATAAATTTTTAAAATTTTTTATTGTTCAAAAAAAAAAAAATATATATATATATGAGTGTGTGCATGTACGTATGTATATATAAATGGACACTGAGGTTAACACAGAGCGGAAAGCTTGGCAGACACACACACACACACACATATATATATATATATATATATATATATATATATATATATATATATATGAAACTTTAATGCATTCATTATTAATCCGATATTTTTATTGCTTAACACGTTATTATAGAGGATAATCGAATTTGAAATATACGTCATATTTTTATCTTTATTTTAAACAGTGTCTATTACATCGATCAAACTGCACATTCGAAAAACCTTAGAAAGGAATATTTGTCACCAGCAGGGATCGAAATTCGATCCCCTTTGTATGGGAAACTACAGTTTGATCAGACGTACTATAGCGTAGTAAGCAAGTATCGCTTTCACACTCTACCTCTCTGAATATATATATTTATGTGTATGTGTGTGTCTGCGTGTGCATTTTATATATATATATATATATATATATATATATATATATATATATATATATATATATATATATATATCTTCAGTTTCTTAATATTTTTATTGATTCCAGGCCAAGAGACGCAATACACGGCATTTCAAATAAAATAAAATTGTGATGTCTATTTCAAATACTAGTATCTATTGTAATAAGATTCGAAGAAATGCATACATACATACATACATACATATATATATACATATATATATATACATACATATATATATATATATATATATATATATATATATATATATATAGACAGTTATAATAAAAAAAAAGAACAACTAGGAAGCCTATATCAATGTTTCAGTTTTATTAAAGCTTCGATTTAAACTGAGATTAAGAGAAAACTGACTCTGCATTTAATCTTTAAATCATAACTATATATAGCACATTTTATACATTTTCATCTTAATAAATTGTTTTCTTTTTTAATTTAAGTCAATTTTTTAATCGGAATTATTATCTCACTATTTTACGGTGGTCGACTAATGCACTGGGTTGGTCGTTTTGTAAAATATCTCTTTTTATTCATATAATATTTTATTTGAATTCCTCGAGGTTTCTCCTATGTATTCTTTATGACAATCATTACAGTTCATAGAGTAAATACCCTTTCAAGTTTTAGCATATTACTATTTTGTTTTGTATTAATTAAGTCATTTACTGTTTCAGAAGTACTTTTAACAAAAAGATTTTCTTAAACTTATTCGAAATAAATGATATAAAAAGTATATATCGTTTACCCCATACACACACACACACACATATATATATATATATATATATATATATATATATATGTATTGGAAAAATTCAGAACACCTCATCGCTCTATTTTTTATATTATTTTAATATTTTTTATATAGACCACTTTATATAGAAATATATGGTGTTTCTTAAATCTTATACATATATATATATATATATATATATATATTTATATTAGTTACAATTGTTTGGGTCTGTTGGTTTTTCACTCAGCCAAGTGAAAGCAGAAATCCTATTTTGCAATACTATATATATATATATATATATATATATATATATATATATATATAAAGTATTCATATATAACTATGTAACATAATATTCCAACATATATGTGTATATAATAATATTTAAGTATATAACATGTATATTATTACAATATATATATATATATATATATATATATATATATATATATATATATATATATATATATATATATTATTTCATTATACATATATATATACATATATATAAGCATAAATATGATGAAAAGTTTTCAATTCGAGTAACAAAAAAAAATTCTATATTCTGATATTTGGTTATTGACTTACTAATGTGGTCATATGTTTCAATAAAATTTACCAAGAAAAATTGCCTTTAATAAAATGGTTCAATGGTATTGGGTTGGTGCAAAAATAATGACGTAATGATTTCGTTTTTGACGTATTTTTTAACGTCAAAATATATATATATATATATATATATATATATATATATATATATATGTTGCGTATTTTTTTAAATAAGAACATTATATAAATACACCCATGCAACAAACTATTTCTTATTAACAGTTAATATATTTTACCCGTGAAAATGGCTAAGTGTATAGCCGAAAGCGCTCGTATAAAAAGATAATTCGGACACTTTTTATATATCTTATCATCTGAAAAGAAAAAAAAATATTAGATTACATGAGAAATTGTATAAAAAACTAAATCAAAGCATATTGTCCTATTCAATCAAATGTGCATATATATCTATACATAACCATATATGTACATAAATATATATATATATATATACATATATATATATATATATATATATATATATATATATATATAGATAGATAGATAGATAGATAGATAGATAGATAGTGTATTGAGGTAGCAGATCATTCTTCAAAGATATATTAAATATAACCGACAACGAATGTCTATTAATTTTGATAATAGGCCTTTCTAAGCTTTGCTATATTTTCTTTAATTTCTATGCAAACAAAACAGTATATCATCTTTGATAGCATATATATTTGTTGAAATATTAATATAAAAACTCTGATGACAGCTCAATTGAGCCGAAAGCTTAGATCGAGGAACAGATTAATTAAAAATATTCAAATGTTGGACAGCCTTTATTTACTCCCGAAATATACGAAGCTTAGAAAAGCTCAAGATCAAGAGTGTAGGCATTTCATTCATTATTTTATACTGATCCTTTCCAGTTGTCTAATCAGTTTCTTGATGTTTAGAGGATATTCGTCCAGGAAAGCGCCGTTGTTTGTTTTATCTCAACCCAAGAACTTTCGACCTTTCCCAAGATCATCTTCAGGGATAAATAGTAAATACAAACTTATAGTAACTGCGATAGAATCCGCATTCTGTTGTGATAGTGATTTTTGAAAAACACGACAGAACGCGCTCTTTCATTATTTTTCTGGCTACTGAATTTTTTGTCAAGCGTTTGAATAAGAGGGGGCTGACCGGAAGTTTGTACAAATGTGAAATGAATATAAATCTTATATGTACTTTGTTGCTATATTCGTGAATAAATTTTGCTGATTTTTTGGTATAGTGCTCCTCAAGAATTTGAAATTTTTGTTTATTATTTTCGTGGTGTTGTATCTTGGTGCTGTCAGCATGTATATATATATATATATATATATATATATATATATATATATATATATATATATATATATATATATGGGTATTTAGGCAGCAAATTCTTTTAGGCATGTCTGATTGGATAAATTACAGACGTTATGTCTGTTTATAAAAACGTCTTTGATTAATTCCAGCACTCCCTCGTTCGTTGGAACAAATTTGATGTTGCTTAAATGGGACATTATTTAAAACGGTCATACTAACTGTTTGCCTGATCTTTTATTCATTCATTGGTTCGGTATAGTTTAACAAAGCTTGTTTAAAATGAAGTATATATATATATATATATATATATATATATATATATATATATATATATATGAGACTAGCCAGATGTCTACCTGACTACCTAACGATATCAAAACAGGTTGTCAATAGAAAAATCTTTAAGTGCTTCATTTCTCAATTTTTCCCCGGATTCTATATCTTACGCGCTGATACACACACACACACACACACACACACACACATATATATATATATATATATATTAATTTCAAGATGTTTTTCAATGTATTTTGCACCTTTCTTTACATTGTATTTGTTTGACACCAGGTTCAGATATAAATTTAGCCTTCTACTTTATTTTCACGTTCTTCATATATATATATATATATATATATATATATATATATATCGAGTATGTATAGGAATACGAAAAAAATTAAAGGATAAAAAAACAAATAGGAAACAGATCTCAATCTAACATGTTTTACTTTATTAAAGCTTCAGATATCTTGTTATGTTTGGCTATTCTTATTGGTTACAAATTTTAGCATTCAAAATGTTCTTTTACACTTATTTGAATATAATCTCTGACTTCCTTACACATGACACCGTATTCAATCAAAATATCCTACAGCATCTTAGTAACGTTTACACCGTTTAGCGTCGAGAATGTTTGTCCTACACATATTTAAATATTATCTGTTACTTCCTTACACGTGACACGTATGCAATCAAAATATACTATTGCATCTTAGTAACTTTTACACACATTAGTGTCGAGAATGTTTGTTCCACACATATTTGAATATTGTCTGTGATGTCATTAAACGTGTCGCTTCTCTAACCAATAAGAAATAAATATAAATAATATTATAAATAAATGTAAAAATAAAAATACCATTAAGTTATAATATTAATGCACTGTAAATTTACATTGAGCACTATTTTTTAAAATAAAAATATCTATAAGAACACCGGATTATATATCTTACTGTTCTTTCTTTATATATATATATATATATATATATATATATATATATATATATATATATATATATATATATATATATACACACAAACACACCTACAAATATATATATATATATATATATATATATATATATATATATATATATATATATATATATATCCTTATGTAGCACAACTCTAGGTTTCATGCACAACGCAATCTTCAGGTGCTATTTATTATTAATGTGCCATTTATCGTTCTGTTATTCTACATTGAAAACTATTTTACTAGCATCAACACTCAATGTGCTATAGTACACATGCACACACACACACACATATATATGTATATATATATATACTAGTGAATATACATAATATCCAACGTCGATACCACACCTCGGTGTTTCATGCAGTTTATTCAATCTTCAGGTGACTGTTTGTCAGCCACCTTTCTTTTAAACATCTTTCATTAAATATGACACCCTGGTTTTGTCGGCACCCAAATGCATTCAGTGTATTATTTTTACCTTTTATATTCATATATTTGTTTTTCGTTAGATCACGTGGTATTTCGCTACTAAATTGGGAACTGATTTCTTGCCATCCTATTTGGTAAATTTCTTCTGATCATTCAAATTCTTCAGTAAAAGCATTAAGCTGAAATTAAAATTGAATTCTTAGAACGACCCTAAAATAAAAAGGAAGCGTTTAACGACTTCACGTGAATCGGGTTTCGTGATGACATTTTTTGTGGTGACATTTTTTTGTTTTTAATTCTGTACATTTTTTTGTTTTTGTTGACGTCGGATCATGTTAACTTAAAACAAAATTACAAATTATCTTAACCCAAACTCTTGGTGAAAAAATGTATGACAAAGTGGAAAAAGTTTTCGTGTGACACGTTTCGTTCACTTAGGACTTCATCAGACGAGATTTGTTGATGAGGCGAAACAAGCGCACGAAAAAACGGTCACTGGGAATTTTTAATTTTGAAAATATTTAAAAATTTTTTTTTTTTTTTAATAATGTGTTTTGGGTATATATGAAGCCAATTTCATTTAATAAGTTTTCTTTCTTAACTAGGTGAAGACAGGACGACGATTTGAGGCTGGAAATATTAAGGGTGACTCAAAATTGATTGTCCTCCAGAGTTTGAAATGCGCACATTTTAAAAAACTAGTGACGGTATTCTTTTGCAAATAAAATCATTTGTGGCCAAACCGTATGAAAAGACATTCGTTGGGTCAGAAGATTTTGTAAAGTGTATTTCTTGAAAACTTGCGTGGGATTTTTTTTAAAATTAAATAATTAGGACAAAACGTTAATTGGCTCTAATCATACCTAGAAATTAGATTATCAGTGATTGAGGATTAGGAGCGAATTACTGATTGAATATGTCTATTATATAATTTTATTGCTAATGATTTTACTATAAAAATGCATTGAAATCAGAAAGAAATGGATTGTCAGTGGTCAGGAATTAATGCAAGCATTACTGAGAAAATTCATCTATTATATGTATAGTGTAAATGCATTACTAATGATTTTACTATACGAATGTATTAGGAAAAAGGGCTTGTCAGTAGTCAGGAAAGAATGCAAGAATTATTGATAGAATAGATCTATTATGTGTATAATGTACATGTATTTATTATAGTCTTATGTCCATTGTGATTTTCGTCCTTTAAGATTTAATTCGAGTTTTTTACTGTTTATCAACCTTTTGTGGGTTATTTAAAGCCAAAATATAATTTAGATCATATTTATTTATTTACCAATGACTATTGCAATAACAATTTTTTAGAAGATAACAATGACTTTTCCGGATAGAAGTCATATTATTTAACCCATAGCTGGGGGAGACGATATAGATTAATACCATTCATAACCGTGAAGTAAAAGCAACGAAGCCAACTGGAATTATTCGATCCGCTATCCATGATATCAACCGCATATCTACGTCTCTTCTGATGGATATTTTACTCTTATTCGATTAGTCTGGCATAAGACCACGAGTGTGTAGCGCACACTGATAATCGAAAACATTCGGAGAGTAATGGTTTACGAAATGTTCTTGACTAAAGCTAAATTGATATGTGTTTGACTAAGCCTGTCCCTATTTTAAAGTACTCGGGCACTTTATCTTCAAATACTTTAAGTGTTAATGCTGCAAAGCCTGCGCTACGGCAGGCACTCTTTTTGATAATCAACTTTATCTATTTTCTACGCAAAAGAATTGTTTCGAGAGAACGAAAATATTTGTGCATTGTTGGGGACAACACACACACTCACAAATATATAAGTATATATAGGATTTAGCCTTTATAAGGTCACATACATGCTTAGAGGTACACACATACACACTTACACATATAAAATATATATGCGTGTGTGTGTTTATGAGGGTGTCAATGAGTAAAAATTATACTGATTATAAAAATATTTTAAATTCTATTCATTTTAAGTATTTTAATAGGTGTCATTGAGTTGCATTATATATATATATATATATATATATATATATATATATATCCAAGTATATAATTAGAATTCCAATAACCAACAATTACTATTCTTAAAAAAGTGCTCAATACAGAGTAGAGCAGATATAATTATTTATTTAAAAAAATAAAACATGTTATAAAATCACTACAAAAATAGACATTTTGTTTTAACACTTCCGGTGTCTTGCCAAGTGATAATGCTGAATGAAACAAAAACAAAATGGCTATTTTTGTAGTGATTTTATAACATATTTATGTTATATTTTTTAAAATAAATAATTATATATATATATATATATATATATATATATATATATATATATATATATATATATCGTATGGCATTCGAACATATGTCAATCCGCTACGTAAATGCATTCGTTTCAATGCATATTATCGCATCTCATCGGGTGTTGGTAACTGAGGATTATTACAATTTTAAATATTTAATATTTTTAATATTTAAAATATTTAAAATACATTTATGTATACATTTTAAATACATTAAAAATACATACATTTAAAATAAATTTATGTTTACATTTAAAATGTATTTATTCAAAATACATTTATTTGAAATATTTAAAATGGATTTATGTAGCGGTTTTACATATGTTCGAATGTAATATCCTATCAAATAGGATTATCGCTCTACTATTGTATTGAGCACTATATTTAAATTAATCTTGTGAACGTTTCAATTTATATTTGATTCGTTATCATTTATATATATATATATATATATATATATATATATATATATGTGTGTGTGGGGGGGGTGAGTGAGTGTGTGTGAGTTAAAGATCAAATGCAGATGAAATACGGATCGTACTCCGAATCCCATATCATCCTGTCGGATTCCGATGTTTATTTCATTTTTAAGTCGTTTTTCGGAACATGGACAACACTTCAAAAAGACTTCTCTTACACCCTACAAAACAGAAGGAATTTTCCCTCAACTGCATTCTTATTATATATATATATATATATATATATATATATATATATATATATATTTGTGTGTGTGTATTATTTATTTTAGGATATTAAAACATGTTAAAAATCGCTACACAATTACAATTATGTTTCAACACCATAAATGTGTCTCTTCAGGCGATGTTAAACTACTGTCGACAGAAAGATTAATTTAATTTCAAAAAGCAGAATACATAATATTGAGCTCCCCTATGTATTGAGCCCTGTTTTAAATTAAATGTTAGGTACAGTAGAATCATATTTCATTTGTTCTCATTTTGCATATATATATATATATATATATATATATATATATATATATATATATATATATAAGTTATTATTTTTTTCTAATGTTTGTGAACAGAAAGCCAATGAAAATGTCGGTTAAAATATTCGTTGTTTTCAGAATTCTTGTGTCGAGGGATTCAGGTAGAAATCTCCCCGCCATCAAAAAAAAAAAAAAAAAAAAAATTTAAATTGTTTATCTAGCTAGCTCTCTAGATAGATAGATTGGTAGATAGATAGATAGATGCATACATACATACATACATACATACATACATACATACATACATACATAGATAAATAGACAGACACGAATATCCTTGTAGATGGACGATAGATAGATTCATACATACAAACAACAAACAAATACATTTGGATAGATAGATAGACAGATAGATAGATAGATAGATAGATAGATAGATAGATAGATTCTTGAAAACACAGAGATAGACTCTTGAAAACAAAGAGATAGATAGATATATAGATAGATAGATAGATAGATAGATAGATAGATAGATACAAACATTCCCCGATAAAGTTGTCACTGAAATAGCACTTGTTACGAATGGATGATAAACCGAGCTCTCCATTCAGATCTGCTTGAAAATCTCTTCAGATTTCGCCAACTCCTGTTTCCCAAAATAAAAAAAAAAATAAAAACAAATAGTACAACCTGCCGAAATCTAGTTGTAAGTTGCGGCGCGTAAAATAGACGCAATTTCACCTTATTTTTCTCTGCGACGAAGGTCAAGATGTTCATTGGTGGTTTATACGATAAAGCCGTTTATTGTGTAGCCTGCTAATTTACGACGCAGATAGTTTGTTACTCCTGATTTTACAAGAATAGGAGTTTATTTTGTTCAACTCGGAATTTATGACTTCTTCTTAGATTGAATTATGAATTAATCGGAATCGAAGCCTTCTTAAAGAAAGAACCATTGTTTATTTGTCTGTTTTTTTGTTTGTTTGTTTGCCTTTTGTTTTGTTTATTGTTTATTGTTTTTTGTTTTGTTTTGCTTTTTCTAGATATTTTTTTCTTCGTGTTTCTCAACTGAAATCGTTTCTTCTTTTCTTTTTTTTTTGTCTCCTTTTTTACTCTGATGTTTCTTGCCGGATGTAAATGGTGGACCAAACAACCAACCAACCACCACCATCATCATAATCATCATCATTAAGTGAATATAACAAACCCGATTGGAATTCAAACTCGACTCTCCGATTTCTCTCTCTGAGCCGTAATCCGTTACACCACCCACACATCCAAGCTTACAGCACCTGGCATTCCCGAGCGGCCACCCATCTAGGTATTGACCAGAGTTGACGCTGCTTAACTTCACTGATCTCATGAGAACCGGTGATTCAACGTGATATGGCTGTAAGCCGCAATAATTGGAAACTTTGTCTGCAAGGTTTTTACTCCACTATTTAGGTCTTATGTTAAACTGCATCAGTTACAATTACAATTACAATTATGTTTCAACACCATAAATGTGTCTCTTCAGATATGATATGGTCTTAAGCCGTTTCCTTATAAGGAAATTTTCGACGTTCATTGATCGAGCAGCCATTCCTACCGTCGTTCAAAAATTATCAAATCTTTCCCTTAAACCCATTTTTATTTCAGGAAAATAGGTTTCTCGAGTTTACTTACTGTTATCACCCTTTCCAGTATTGACAAGGTTTTCCTCCCTGACCTTTTGTTTGGAGTCAGTGTGAAAACGATAAAATCTTGATCATATGATTATTTTCCCTGCTAGTGACACGTGCTTTCCATTTTAATTGCTGTTGTTCTTGAATGTCCTTAAGCGATGTGGTTGTTGTTATTTGGTAGGGCCTGTAGTGCCAGTCCACGTGGTTCGAAGAAGAATGTTCCTTGCTAAGACCCACAGACTTCACTTACTCGAAACTATTTTTTAACCATTGATGTGAGAAAGCGATTGTATACAGCGTACGGTTTAGATATTTCTGAACAGGTTTACTTCCACGCCCCATTGGATGACATCTATATGAATGTCTCGATCAGATGAGTCTAAGATCATAACTCGTGTTTTTAGGGTAATTTTGGCTTTGCAGCAACTTGCGGTATTGAGTGAAACTATCCCTAGCGCCGCCTATTCTACGTCCAATTTCTTTATTTCTTATACGAAATTTGTTATAACTGATCCATATAATAAGGTATTCTAAGTCGGCTAGATCTAAAGAAAATGTAGAGGGCCATCATCGCCCGCGTTATGGACGCAGCTCTTACAAATTCAAAAGCTTTTGCTGAATTCCTGCTTACTTGAATATATTTTATTACCGACAGAAAAACCTAAACTTTTACTGTGAATGCTAAAAACAAAACATTGACGGGGCAATTCTATCCCCCCTCTTGTTGAACATGGAAAAAGAAGAGGTACATTTACTTTTTTTTTTACATGAATTCAAGCTTGATCATAATGTTCCTCAAACCGCTGCTAAGATTAACAGGGCATGGGGTGAAGAAACCACTTTTGATTGAAAAGTATAGTGATTATTTGTGAAGTTCCACAGTGGGGATACAAGTCTTGAAGATGAAGGTGGTAGAAGACGTCCATCTGCATTTAACAATCAACACTTGAAAGCACTAGTTGAATAAAACAAGGTTCCAATTCTCAGGTCAAAACTCTGGTATTTTAGCATGTTGTGGACAAAATTAACCCCTCTCACAGCCTATTTTATGCTCAATTCCCTTATCTCCGATACGAAGAAACAAAAACTATACCACGACCCAGAAAGAAAACCCCTTGAACAGAGTTTTGATCTGACTGAGCCATCTTAGATTATGCCTCGAGTTCTCAGGTTAATGTTTTGGTTTTGTAGCAACTTGCGGTATTATGGGAAACTACACTAAGCACAGCCTATGCTATTCCAAATTTCCTTATCTCCTTTTTGTTATAATGATGTTCACCCTGTACAAGACACAAAACGGTTACAGAATAAGTGGCACAATTTATGCGGATATGTGGGGAAGATAACGGTTAAGCCTAAACTTGAACAGGTTTGTATTAAGCAGGGAAACATCCACTTGGGAGTTGATCCCACAAAACGGCGGTTCGTGGGAAGAAGCTTCTCGAGTGGAACTTACATCTCACCAACGAAATACGAAGGAATATTGGTTAGCTACAATGACATGTTTGGTCTTAGCCACAAAATTTGGAACAGTTGGAACTAAGGAATATAGCTCGTCTGAGCACTTTCCTTGTCTACGTCCAATTTCCTTATTTTTCATACTAAATTTGTTATAACTGATCCATATACTGAGGTAATCTAAGTCACATAGATCTACAGAAAATGTGGAGAGCCATTATCGCCCGCGTTCTGGATGGGATGCAGTATGGTGAATCTCCTGACACAGTGAATCAACTCCCCAATGCAGATAGACGATATGAAATAGTTTTAGGATCAATGGCCAAAGCAGATTAATATGCAATCAATTAAAAAGATCAAAAAGTGGTCCCTCTAAAACAGAGTGAATAGGTAAAAGAAAAGCAAATAACACGCCGATTACCGTATTTTTCTCCTCATCAATCACAATACACAAGCTAATAATTTCCCTGCCTAACCAATTTCAACGATTGGCTTCAATTTCAATTCGTCCCCAGCGAATAGTTGGACAAGGATATATCTAAAAAAGATCAAATGGTCAATAAGTTATAAATATTTAAGGTATCCGTAATGTCTCCTGGGAAGTACGTAATCGTCACATGACCCGATAAGGGAAACAGACGCATGCGCATTAATTGTGGGGATTTAATGAGGTGTTGAGAGAGGGTCAGGAAAATGTGGGTTTTACTGAATTGCGGAGAGGGCGAATCGGAGGTAGAGAAGAAGAAGAAGAAGAAGAAGAAGAAGAAGAAGAAGAGTTAGATGACAATTGAAAATCTACAAAATTTACGTAGAGAAAGAGAACGAAAGAAAAAAGCAAAGAAAGGAAGAGATAAAAAATAAATTAAAAAAGTACATAGATAAATAGATTAATAGAGCAAAATAGATAATGAACAAATTGAGATAGATATGAAAAATAGATTAGATTGATATATATACATATATAGATAGATAGATTTGAACAAATAGATTAGACTGATATATATGCATAAATATATATATATAGAGAGAGAGAGAGAGAGATAGAGAAATAAATAGATAAAAAATGAAAAATTTAGAAAATGAAAAAATTTTAGATTTATATATATATATATATATATAGAGAGAGAGAGAGATAGGTAGATAGATAGATATTGTACAGTTTTTCTCTATATTTTCTACCGAAATTAAAGCAGCTGTACGAAGTTTAGAACGGCTCATGATCAAATATAATAGACATTCGTTGTTTGTTATATTAACAATATATTTGAATATATATGTATGTATGTATATATATATATATATATATATAGATAGATAGATAGATAGATAGATAGATAGATAGATAGATCGATAGATACATAGATAGAAAATGATCAAATTGTGATGGATAATGCACAAATTGAGATAGATAGATAGATAGATAGATAGATAGATAGATAGATAGATAGATAGATAGATAAGGAAGCCAACTGCGCGAAATGGATTCTGGGAAGGAAAGAAGTGAGAAGTTCACCTTTGCAAACAATTGGGACTAATAGTGTTGTTTTAATGCGATGGCATTTTCAACGCTGCTTGCAGCGTCACTGAGTGTCTCTGTTGTACAAACGAATTATCCAAGGGCCAACGACTCCCCAACCCAATCTGTTATCTAGCCGATTCACCCAAACTCACACAGGAAAAAAAATCCTTTCTACTTTCTTCTTCGTTTCTTTTTCTTCTTCTTTGTTGACGTCAGGTTTTCCAACAGATATGGCTGGAGATAAAGTGACAACAAGTCTCCCTCTAGTCACCTCAACAGTTCCGTCAGTACTTTAGCTGTCTCTAGAAACGGAACTAGAAGATTGAAAGAACGAAGAGAATAAAGAAGAAATACAGTCACTAGATGGGAACATATATATATATATATATATATATATATATATATATATATATATACTATTTACATTATTCGGACTATTGTGCTCATCTTTGTCGCCATATTTATTACAACGAACCCTTTCTTTCACTCACTGGGGTAGACTGTTTTAGTTCCACGTGCCATGTTTAGTTCAGTTCGATATTCCAACCACCTGAAGTAGGCCGGAGGGTACAACGGCCGAAACGTTGTAATAAATATGGCGACAAAGATGAGGACAATAGACCGAATAATGTAAATAGGTACATAATACCTCATCTCAGAAATATAGATAGTTTTATATAAAACTTTCAGTTATCTGTTTGGATAAGTCTTGTTCTTATGTCCATCGTCTTTGTCATGTTGAATTGATAATGTTAACTATATTTTATGAATATGTCCTGAAGATGGTTTATTAGACCGAAACGTCCGAGGTTGACATATTAACATTAAAACAGCATAATTGCATATATGGATTTTTGTTTGTTTTTTCCGTATATTTTTCTTCATACTGTCGGATCTATATCCATATATTTGCTTACATATATATATATATATATATATATATATATACATATATATAGCAGCCAGAGTACTCAATTCATTAATATATATATATATATATATATATATATATTATATATAGATTAATATATATATATATATATATATATATATATATATATATATATATACAATGAAATATTGCCACCCCTTATATATATATATATATATATATATATATATATATATTGTATTTAAGCAGTAATCATTCTTTCATGCAAGCTTCATTAATTATGACAAGACAAGGTGCTTTGATTAAGTCTTTTATATAATTCCTGATATGATGGTATACTTTTTTTCTTTTCAATAGATAATGTACACAAAAATGTGACATTTTTTCGAGAGCTTTCGGCTATACATTTAGCCATTTTCAAGGTTCGTTGTATTTATGTATTTAGTATTATAGAATGTTTTATTTTCAAAACAAAGCCAACATATTTTGTCCATGCTCATAGTTAATATTATTGAGTGTTTGTTTTTTTTATTAATAATGCCTCCATTACTTTCAGCCTTTTTTTTACATGTAGATGATGCTATTATATTTGTATTGTCAACGATTAATATATATATATATACCAGAGTTCAAAAGTTTGAAGTCACCTCCACCAGAGATGAACGTGACAGAAGAGTTAAAAAAATGAGAATCATTGAACAAAAACTGGAATCAGTTATCAAACTTATACTTTCAGAAACTTTTGTAACGAATGCCAAAAATTTGTGCTGCAGTAATCAAGGCTAAAGGAGGATATTTTGACGGGAGCAAAACTGAATCATAAAATATTTTTTTTTCTGTTTGTCATATTAAAATTCCTAATAAAAAAATCATGCCTTACGTTTTTTAGCCATGTATAATATTTTTTTCTTATTTAAAGTAAAAAAATCTTCTTGAGCCAATTTTAAAAAAATACCAGGGGTGTCCTCAAACTTTGAACTGTAATATATATATATATATATATATATATATATATATATATATATATATATATATATATATATATATATATATATATATGTTTCTTATACTACATTTTAAACTATTTATTAATTTTTTTCTTGTATTGATGTAATTAATTTTTTTTTGTGTGAAGGAACTGTGTTCAAAAGATCTATGGTTCCGAGAGCATTCGGCTAATCTGCTAGCCATTATGAAGAATTTTTTTCAAAATGAATGTCTAGTTTGCTTTACACATATATATATATATATATATATATATATATATATATATATATATATATATATATATATATATATATATATAATATAAATGGGATTTTTTTATATAGAGATGTGATTTTTTTTCTTTTTAATATACGAACGCGTGTTCATCTGGGACCCATTTAAACACACACAGAAACCTACTAAACTCAGTCCGCAAAATAATCGTATAAAATACGCTCAAGCTGTATAATATTAGGTTGGTGCAAAAATAATGACGTAATAATGTCGTTTTTGACATTAAAAAATACGTCAAAAAACGACATTATTAAGTCGTTATTTTTGCACCAACCTAATATAATCTCTCCCAGAAACTGCAACTGAAGTCTTCTCAACACGATTGCAGTACAAACCACAGATGATCCCTGTGGGTGTTGAACAAACACAAATGCGCCTAAGCGGGCGTCTGCAGTAGGGATTGACTAATAGACCGAGATACCCGGATATGAGCACCCAGTAATTACTTAATATTGGTTGAATATAGTAACAGAACTGTTTTTTTTTCTTACGCGATCAATGGCCGAATATTTTCTGATGAACAGAAAAAATTTACTATTAGGTTGGTGCAAAAATAATTTCGTTTTCTAACATATGTTACTATGTGAAAAAGCGAAATTATTTTTGCACCAACCTAATATTTTCAAAATCATTCCGCGAACCACACTGGGTAGTTTCGCAGACCATATTCGGCGGTATTTTGTGAAGATTGCTCTGGAGTATAAGAACTTATGAAAATTAAGTTGTAGCCTGTAGACTTCACACATCGGGATTTTGCTGAGATTGGGTTGGAGTGGACCATTTTAAGTAGGTACTTGTCAGTGACAGACGTCTGTTTTCGACAGTTTGAGATTTCAAAGTATGCGTTGACAAAAAAGAGACACAGTTTTCTCTCTCATAAAAAAGTAGTGCTATCCCATGGTAATGCTTTACTTTCGTACTGCCAAGATCAGACCTGAGAAGACTGAAAGCAAGGCAATAAAGCTACTAAGATGCAAGAGGTTACTGAATATGAGAGATTATGAGAAAAAGAAAACTTTAAGGAGCGAGAACAATAAAAGAACAAGAATTAAGAAGATAGTAGATAACGATTGACATTGCATTTAAATTTTTGAAAATGAAAGGCAATAAAGCCACTAAGACGCAAGGGGGGGGATACTGACTGTTAGATAATATAAGAAAAAAGTGTATTAAGGTAAGATAACAATAAAAGAACAAGATTTAAGAAGATATAGATAACGATTGACAAAGCATTTAAATATTTGAAGATCAAAGGCAATAAAGCCACTAATACGCAAGGAGTTACTGCCTGTTAGAGAATATGAGAAAAAAGAGTATTAAGGAAAGATAACAATAAAAGAACAAGATTTAAGAAGAGAGAAGATAAGTATTAACAAAGTATTAACATTTTAAAAGATCAAATTTGATTGGAAAGCAAAAAGCCGGAAATGAGTTCCACAAGCACGAAGTCCAAAAGAAGAAACTGTTAGCATAGAACTTACGGTTATATCTAGTGATGTCAACTGTAAAATGATGAGACCTAGCTGCCAATCTAGTACTGCGCTCAAATTCATAAAGTCTTGATACCAAAGGGGAAAGTTCATCAGAACAGTTACCATGAAATATTTATAGAAGCTCGGAAGTTGCGTTATGGCAGTGGGGAAGTGACTGGGATGCCAGATCAGGTCCAATAACATTGCAGATTCTTTGGATTTTATTAAGAATCTCTAGATATATATCAGGAGCACCAGACCATATGTGGCAACAATATTCACTGCATGTATGAATGGTAGAAATGTGTGAAATATATTATAGCAAGAAAAATTGCCTAGTATGACGCAGGGAACCAACCTTCCTAACAGCAGATTTAGCAATCGATTCAGTGTAATCTTTCGACTTCATGTCACCATAGAACGTTAACCCGATAAATTAACCCGATAAATTGTAACGAGTCATTCGCCTGAAGGTTAGCATCAGCCATACTGATAGAAGGTAAAAAGGATTTTCTTAGAAGATTAAAAATGGGAAAATTCGTTTTTGAGTCTCTAAAATTAACAGGTCATTTCTTGCCCCAGTTAACAACAGATTGTAGGTCTATTTTTTTTTTTAAATCAGATACCGATTTCACCTTATTGAACCAACCAGGCTTACCATTAAGACATGAGTGAATAGTTGTGTTATCAGTGTAGTTACAGAGCTGAGAACTGATGACATCGGGAAGATCATTAATGAAAAAAAATCTGGAAGAATTGCCCCTCAAAACAACTTTCATTTTGCGACCTGATAAGAAAGAATGAATCAGATCAGATATTCCCGCCCTGGGTGAGACGATAAACTACATCCAACAGCAAAGCCTCTGATCAGGTGATTTTGAGGAGTGTGGAACCACCACTTAATTGCTGATGTTCCAAGGTCCACCCTGACTCGGGTCCCAGATAGAGGCAAAAAGTTAATCCCGAAACTAGGGTAAAAACACTATGAAAGTATAAAAATAGGTTTTAATACCAGAAATACTTTTAAAAATTATTACCAGCAATAAATTTTTGAAGAAAAAAAAAATATTACCAGCAATATATTTTAAAAAAAAAATATTACCAACAATGTTTTTAAAAAATAAATATTACAAGCAATATTTTTTTGAAAAAAAAAATTACCAACAATGCCTTTAAAAATAAATATTACTAGCAATATAGTTTTGAAAAAAAATATTACCAACAATGTTTTTAAAAATTAAATATTACTAGCAATACAGTTTTGAAAAAATGTATTACCAGCAATATATTTTTGAAGGAAAAATATTACTAGAAATAGATTTTTGACAAAACAAAATATTACCAGCAATAAAAAATTTTGTCGGCATTAAATAACCCATTGAGGTGTTGATATGCCGTAAAATAAACGAAACCAAACCAAAGATCTGATGTTCTATAAATAGCATAACATTTCAACTTGTGAAGAAGACCAGCGTGCCAAACTCTGTCAAATGCATTCGATATATCCAAAGCAACAGCTTTATCACCCGTTTTCGGATTCCTCATGTAATTATCGTAAAATCCTTGTGTGTACACTTTATAGGCTACAATTTAAATTATTATGACGGAGATCGCATACTCAAGGATACTCTGTTTAATTTCACCCAACATCTGCATTAACTGAACAATATTATTTCTTCTTTGAAACGACGGACATCTGATTACTGGTGAATGCGTTTATATCATCCATTATTACTAGTTTATGAACTTGAGTGATCACATAACATTCTAGTTAAGGAAGAATTAATAGTTAATAATTGTACTTAATCCATTTCATCATAGGTTCTCATTGTTTACGTTAAGCTACGTTTCATGAGCAGATATGATCGATCGAGAAAAATCGTGGAAGATTGTGTGTTTACAAAGAGTAATTTAGACTTTGCTAACCAGACGCTTCTCTATAGCTTAGTGGTATAGAACATCAGATCAGATGACAGTTCCGTATAAGAAGACAGATTCAATTCTTGTTAGAGAAGGCATTTTCTACGAATGGGTTATAAACTGGCCTAAGGAACTATACAATCTTTGTAATTCTATACAAAGAAATACTGAAAATAATAGAAACAAATTTCATAAACAATTTCTAATTGGATATGACTGTTTCATTAAAAACGACAGACAAGGTACTACGGTTAAGCTTTTTATTTAAATTTTCTTGTGTTCGAACAAGAGCTTTCTTTTCTGGACAAAGTGTGTGTAGAAACTCCATTAGAAACATACTAGTAGAAAACACCAATACACCTGTATACAAAACTGCATACACCTGTAAAAAACGATTAAACATAATGGAAGCTTTAATAATTAAAAAAAGCCAACTCTTAACAATATTAACTACGAACAAGGCCACGATGTGCTAACCGTATTCGGAAATTAAAAACAACTCTAAACACACTAAAACATACACATAATGCACACACTCAATTAAGCTGAAAAATTGAATCATCCTTGATAATGGCTAATGGTATAGCTGAAAGCGCTCGGAAATATAAAACATTTGGACAGTTTTTACACACTCTCTGTCCAGAAAAGAAAAGAAACATGCATAAACGAAGGATTGCTGCTTATATATACAATTATATATATATATATATATATATATATATATATATATATATATATGTGTGTGTGTGCATAAGGTTGTTTTTTTTTTAGCTTTTTATAAAATAAAAAATGCCTTATAAATTTTGCCTTTTCCTAACTCTTATTAAATTCTGTACCACAAAAACATATTTAAATACACACACACACACATATATATATATGTATGTGTGTGTGTGTAAATACAATAGCTGGCCACTCGTATTCGAGGATACCCTCCTACAAGGTCGGCTAGCCAATCCTTATTGCAGACGCTTGTTCAGGCGCATTTACGTTTATTTAACACCCACATAGCCCACCTGTGGTTTATACTGCAACTATGTGGGGCAGACTTTAGTTACAGTTTCTCAGAGAAAGCGTGTTATCTAGCGTGATCAACGATTTGAACAAGGACAGCACACTTAAACCCTCGGTCAAGATGACTTGTGACTTCGTTCTAGCACAGGTATCGACGGTCCTCAAGAGTTCCGTCTACCTAATTTCACTCACAAGGCTTGGGTCAACTCGTGGTATGGTTTTCAGGCCCTTTTCAATGGTGCCGCACGCTGGGATCGTGTTTATCGTTGCTTAGAAATCACTTATGTAAACATTGACAGACTATCATCACTGTCTTGTCCGTATATTGTTTAATATGTTGTAATTGACATCTTTGATAATGGCTTATGTAACCCGAAAGCTTAGATTGTATTAAAAAATATGGATCAATATTGTCAATTTCTTTCTTCGTTCAACGATAATGTTATTAAACTTATCAGATGTTACGAAAAAATTTTGCATAAAATAAATAGACAACACTTGTCTATAATATTTAATGAAACGTGTATCAATATATATATATATATACATATATATATATATATATATATTATTTGATTTTTTTTTAACATAAACATTGAAAAATTATCCTAAATTAAAAGCAAAAACAAAAATGTCAAAAACTAAATAAATAAAAGCATATCAAGTTGTCATCTCTTTGAGATAGAATTCTTTGGTAGTCATTGTAACTCCGAGAGTTCAAATGACATTAAGCTTTCTGGGATATTCAACAATGTTCTAAGTAGTCGCACTATAGAAACTGTTATTTCTCTTTCAAATCCTTTTTCGGTCTCTCCTTAAGCGATTTTAATATTGTCTCTTGAACCCAAACGGCTTCATGTGGAATTGGCGAAATTCTAGATGACACTAGAAGTTTTCTATATTTGGGTAATTTATTTTAGACCAAGCAAAAGCTTTTCGTTTCCAAGCATGAAGTTAATCATGAAACTATTCTATTCTATAATATAAAAAATAATTTTTTTAAAATATATTTATCGGTTTCGAATCCTGATCTCTCCATCTTAATAATAATAAGTGGGTATAATTTCTTGATTCTTGATAATGCCTGTAAAGACAATCGAAAGCACTCGAATGTATAAAATGAGCTTTAGACATTCAGGTGGGTAAATGTAATTAATACTGTTTAATTAAAAAAAAACAGAGAATTTACTTAAATAAATTGTATCTTTTAAAATAACGTATAAACAGAAAATATATTAATAATTGTCGGATTTAATCTTAATTTATCTGTTGTCATTATTTACGTTAAGCTACGTTTCGTAAGCAGATATGATCGATCGAAAAAAATCGTTGAAGATTGTGTATTTACAAAGAGTAATTTGGACTTTGCTAACCAGACGCTTCTCTATAGCTCAGTAGTATAGCACATCAGATCAGATGACGGTTCCGTATAAGGTGACACATTCAATTCCTGTTAGAGAATCCATATTTTTTATAACAATTTCTCGAAGTTTCAGGCTGGTAAATATATTTAATACTGTTTAACTAAAAAAACAGAGCAATTACTGAAATAAATTGTATCTATTAAAATAACGTATAAACAGAAAATATATTTACATATATTTCTCTCTCTCTCTCTCTCTCTCTCAATCTCTCTTTATATATATATATATATATATATATATATATATATATATAGAGAGAGAGAGAGAGAGGGGGGAGGGAGGGAGCACTTTAAACATTCACCAACACTAAAAAAAAAAGTTTTGTAACAAAAATAATGTTAAGATCAGCTATAACTGCTTTAATAACACAGACAAATCCATTTCCCATCATAACAACATTATATTAAATAACTATGTTCCAAAAAAGTTAATGTTAATATTTCTAAAAATAAATGCAACTATGAATATGATCTGTCCCTTAAACAGTCAATATATGACCGATAATATTGTATACCGAGCGAGAATACCTTCCCGTAAAGGTGTTAAATTTTATTTTGGTTCCACTGAAGATCCTTGGAAATTACGTTTCTACCATCATCGAATGACTTTAGGCAATATAGAATACATAAACTGCACTGCTCTCTCTAAATATTTCCGGCAATTGAAGAATACTTGTATTTCCCCTTCTATTAACTGGGATATTATATCAAGAGTCAAATCTTTTAACAGGAAAGGAAATAAATGTAATTTATGTCTTGTTGAAAAAAAAACTCGAGCTTATTAAACAAGAGAAATGAATTGATGGGTACATGTAGGCCTAAAAACAAATGTCTGCTTAGATACGTTGATCCAGATTAAAGTTTAATGTAAATTACGGTTCAGTTTTAACATAAATTACTGTTTGTTTGTTTTTTAAATGAGAACAAGGAAACTCTCTTTAATTAAAAAATTAATATTCACAACTCAAAAATAAAATTTACTTCAATTTTTATAATTATTTTCTTACATATATATACAAATCCCGTTTATTTTAATTTCCAACTATATTTTTTTTTAAATTAAAAAAAAATGTAATACCATTATAATATAAAACTGCACACTCTGTAATAACCAGATACATATTTTTAATATTCAAATTATGTAACGGCCGATCCATACTTAGAACCTAAAGATTGCGTTGTGCTATCAATGAGGGATTGTATGTATATTTATTAATATATTCTTAATAGCTCTGTGGTATTGTTAACACCAGCACTATCTGCACGATATATATAAAAAATATACATGTAAAAGTTGTCTGCGTGCAATCTGTGGAGTTAAGCTTCAAGATAGGACATCTAACGTAGACCTGATTAACAGGTGTAATATTGGAGGAATCGAGACTTTTCTCATACAGTCTCAGTTACGGTGGACTGGACATGTCTTGAGAATGTCTGATGTCAGGATACCCAAGATCCTAATGTACAGCCAGTTAGATCAGGGCTACAGGAATGTAGGACGCCCATGGCTAAGATACAAAGAAAAGCTGAAAAGCAACCACATAACACCCTTGAACGATTAGCCTTGGAAGCGGGTAGAATGGAGATCAACGTGTTTTAGTGGACTCAGCAATTTTCAATCTGCTTCTCTGAATCATCTTCAAGAAGTGAGAGCTAGATCTAAAAGGTCAGCCAATCTAACAGTGATCTCATCTCACAATCCTCACACTTGCTCCATATGTGGCCTCCTTTGTAAATCACTAGCGGGTCTTAAATGCCACTTAAGATTAGCGCATAAACTTTCATAACTGAATCAATAAGCTGTCAGATCCTCATACGTCGAAACCGACGGAAGAGTCCATTATATATATATATATATATATATATATATATATATATATATATATATATATATGGTATATCGGGGTATTATTCAGACATATATTGTTAAATATAATAGACAACGAATGTCTGTTATGCTTGATCAGGAGACGTTCTAAGCTTAAGTATATTTCCTTTAATTTCGGGTGAAAATAAAGACAAAAATTTGCTTTAAGGAAATATTTTCGGCAGAAAATAAGACAAAAACCTTTATTATGCTGTTCCTCGTTCTAATCCGCGACTGTTATCGTCGCATAGCAATCTTTCATGTCAACATAACTGAATATCATCTTTGATGGTGAATATCTATTTAAATGTTTATATAACCACTCTGAAGATGGCTCATGTGAGCCGTAAAATCGCGTAACACCACAATAAAATCATATCCAAATGTTGGACAATTTTTGTCTCCCGAAATTAAAGTAACCATACGAAGATTAGAACGGCTAATTATCAAATATAATTAACATTCGTTGTCTGCTATATTTAACAATACATGTTTGAAGATAGATAGATAGATAGATAGATAGATAGATAGATAGATAGATAGATATGAAAAGAATGACATAGATATAAGACCGGGATAGATTCATTAGTCCTTTGTCTACTTCAATCGTCGGCGGGTGTGGAGCGGTAGGGCAGAGAACCTTCTGTTGGCGGTGGCTCTCAGGAGTTCCGGCAATGTCATGTCCGTCTACTTTTTGATATTTGAACAGCTTTTACGTTGACATCCCTGCTTGAGCCCGCCTTAAACAGTGCCTTGCATAATCGTCTTGTAGATGCGCTGTTATGACGTGTAACGAGGCCAAACCATAACATCTTTCGACGCTTAATAATGGCGAGGAAAGACTCCTGTCGGCCGACGAGAGTTTTGACCTTGCTCCGGACAGAGTCATTGATTTGGGCTCGCAGTAGGAGATGCGAAGTAGCTTTCGCAAGCATTAGGTGATTCTCTGGATCTTTTTTGCTCCCTCAAACAGGGTTGTCTAAGTCTCACATCCGTAGAGGAGGTTATTCATCATATATATATATATATATATATATATATATATATATATATATATATATATATATATATATATATATAGTGGCTCCCAACTCGTGTCCGAGTATGGGCATTACTATATATCTTTTTGGAGAATATCTATTCATGTGCTGAAAGAATGAGGCTCTTTAGCCCAGCAGGGGACCTCCATACTCTGTCACAATCAGGGCACTTGAGATTTCCAACTTGTTACATTATCATGCAATTTAAAATGTCATATATATATATATATATATTTGAATATATATATATATATATATATATATATATCAAAATGAGAGAAAGAACAGATAGAGTAAAAATACACTGTTCGTAGGTTTTACTTTTTAAAAAGTTCTTAATACAATGTGGTGCAATATATTATTATTATTTTTATATTATAAGAGATTATTGTCTATATTTCTGAGATGAGGTATTATGTACACTATTTACATTTGACCTCTCAAAAAAGATATTCCAAAAAAACATCAAATTCAGATATTATCATAAACAGAAAAATAAATAAATATATATATATATAAAAATAAAAAGAAAGAACAGTAAGATATATAAACCGTTGTTCATCAGAGTCTGTCTATATTTCTGAGATGAGGTATTATGTACAGTATTTACATTATGCGGACTATTGTCCTCATCTTTGTCGCCATATTTATCACAACGTTTCGGCCGTTGTACGCTCCGGCCTTCTTCAGGTGGTTGGAATTTCGAACTGAACCCTTTATTTCGCTCACTGGGGTAGACTGTTCTAGTTCCACGTGCCATGTTTGATGGATGTCAGTTATCAGTTATCTCCTGCTAATTTTCCCTCTGAAAGTTCTCCACTGCCTTAACCGGGTATTGAACTCACACTCTTTGGGTCCTGTCACTGGATCTAACCAACGCCTTTATCCACATATGGCGACAAAGATGAGGACAATAGTCCGCATAATATAAATACTATATAAGAGATTATAATAAAAACATTTTTTAAATCGCTACACAAAATTTTTCGAGTTTCAGTACTTCGCCTGAAGAAGTACAGTCATAGTATTGAAACATGGAAAATTTTGTGTAGCGATATTAAAAATGTTTTTATTATAATCTCTTATAATAAAAACATTATATATATATATATATATATATATATATATATATATATATATATATATATATATATATATATATATATATATATATATATTAAGTTATGCTATATTTATGGGGAAAGTGCTCAATTTCAGGGATATAACGTATATATAAAAGTGGACATTGAGGTCAGCATCTGTTTTATGTTTGAACGCAATCTTCAGGCTATCTTGAATTTACGAATGGCCTTGACATTGCGTTTAATGATGAAAAAGACTGTAATATGTTTTTGTTACTGTAAAAGTTATCTGCTTCCCCTCCCCCCACACACCACGGCAATGAAGAGAGTGATAACGAAGCGAGGTTCTATTTGCCTTTGATTATAAAACCCCTCATAGCCTTGTGGTCAAAGCATCTCGATTCAAAAAACGGTTTCTTCTACATAAAGAGGTCCGGATTCAAATGATGCCGGAAAGTGCACTTTGTTTAATAAGATTTCTCGAATGTTCTGGCTGGTAGACGAAATTAAATACTGTTTGAAAAAAATGGGCACCCAATAAAATAATATACATTGACTCTTCATATATATATATATATATATACATATACATATATAGATAGATAGATAGATAGATAGATAGATAGATCCAAATGTAATGAGAACGAAAAGAATATAAATTCAAACGTTCATAACATAAATTTAAAAGAAGGTTCAATACAAAAAGTTGAGTAAATATTATTTATTATAAGTTTTTACATACGAACAAACATGTAATCATTATAAAGATGCATACATATAGTAACCATTTTTGTTCATCCTCTGATGAGATACTTATACGCTTAGGCATCGTAACAAATATGCATCTTAGTAGTCATTACTTGTTTGTTCGTAGCAACATATATATATATATATATATATATATATATATATATATATATATAAGGCAGGATGTGTGTGTGTGTGTGTGTGTGTGTGTGTGTGTGTGTGTGTAACGAATGCACGGCCGCAATTTTTGATGGATTGGCAACAAAATTTACATGTTAGCGGGAAGTCCAAGACCGACTTTGCATTTCCCAACTCCCATCGATAGTGGAAATAATCGATTTTTACATGCTTCTACGGCACTTTTCATGTCGTTTGCGGCCATTTTCTACTGGACAGAGTGAGAGCCTATAGCATGCTGCCACGAATAGGCAGGAAGATTCTATTGGCCAGATTGAGAGCCAACAGCTGACTGACACGAATGTTAACTAGCATGCTAGCATGCAAAAAATCGATAGCTGCATTCGTCACAAGTCGGAAAAATTTAAATCTGCATGGCACTTTACTCCAATTGGCTCATTCGCTTGCTTAAACTCAACGTTGATTCTGATTCCGCAGAACTGGGTTAGGTGTGAAAAAGTATTTTAATTAACATTCTTTTTTCATTCGGTTTTTCCAGTTACGAGTCCTTTTTTAAAGCTGATCGTTTTGTGTTCATTTTGTTTAGTTCTTTTTTCGTAACAGATTTAATGTTTAGTATAGAACTTAGAAAAAATTCGCAGTGTGAGATAGGCAAGAAGTAAGGCATGTAGCAACATCAGCACGGAAAAGGGCACTCCTTTAAAGGCAAAGAAGGGCAAAAATATTTGAAGTCAAGTGATAGCGATTGCTGTATAAATCGTACGACTTTTGAATCAAGCACGGGCAACGCCGGGCCATGCTGCTAGCAAATATATATATATATATATATATATATATATATATATATATATATATATATTAAGGCATTTTTATGTTTTTACATTCTTTTTATAGATACAAATATTTAAGTAAATGCTCTGTTTATAATAACCAGTATTAAACAATAGTTACCGGCCTGAATGTCCGAGAAATTGTCATAGGAAATATTCGTCCTCCGACTTTGTCCATTTCATAATGTGCGACGATATATATATATATATATATATATATATATATATATATATATATATATATATTTGGGAAAATATATGACAAAGTGGCAATTTTTTTTCGTGTGACACGTTTTGTTTTTTAGGACTTCATCGAACTGAATTTGTTACGCACGAACTAGGGATGCCGGGAATTTTAATTTATATATATATATATATATATATATATATATATATATGTATATATATATATAATCCAGCCGATTTTATTTAGATTATTTTTCTTTTGATTTCCATTACTTTTGTTTGTAGTAATCCCACACTGTAATAATAGAAGAGCTGTCAGTAATGGTGAAATGTTGTAAGACGACCTTACGATCACGACATATTCATCGTAGTGAATTATTTTCTCCTTTGATCAGAATAGCATTTTTTTATGTCCAAATTGTGGTCAGTCTCGATACGGTGGGCAACCAACACATTTGATGTGTTGTTTTGTAAAATGTCCCTTTTATGTTCATATAATCTTTTATTTAGATTACTTGAGGTTTCTCCTGTGTAAATTTTGTGACAATTATTACATGCGATAGAGTAAATTTCTTCTTCAAGTTTCTAGATAATTAAACTTTAACGTAACTTTTCTTCTTTTTTACATAATTTGCCCTTTATATTTAATACTTTCTCTCCTTTTCTTCTTTGACTCTTTCATTTTTTTAATTCTTTTCATTTTTCTTTCTTTCGAAATTCTTTTCCAACGCCTGTTTTCTTCATCTTCTCCTATTCCATCTCTTTTTTTTTTTTTCGTCGATTTTCATTCTCTTTCTAGAACTTCCTTCAACTCTTTATTTTATTTTTTTCTCTCTTTATCTATTTCTTTTCTTTTTTCACCCACTCCCTCTATTCGTCTTTTCTTTCCATTTCTCCCTTCCTGCCACTTCTTTTTCCTTGATGGTTTTTTTCTCTCTCTCTTTTACGATTCTTGTCAACGATTTTCTGGTATTTGACATATATTTTCATCACCTGCTACAATCACTTGAAATCCGTGATATTTCCTTTCTCCTTTTTTTTTGTTTTTTTTTTAAATCCACCACCAGACGTTTCTTTTATATTCTTAGTCCTCTTAACTCCTTCTATTCTATCTCCTTTCTTCCCGCCTAATCTTAAAGCTTTAAATACTTCTTGACACACTTGCATCATTTATTGTACTAGATTTAATGCGTGCTGAAAAATGTCAGCGTATTTAGTATTGTTGAAATTATCGCTAACATTTTTTGTTGAGATTTACAAACTCTGCGTTTCGTTTCATAATAAACTTTTAATTATGTAAGAAAAAAACAATGAATGGATGTTTATTTTACTAAGCTACGTACCTTAATAAAACCAACGGTACGTTTTACCTCCTTATCTGTTTGCACTTCTCCCCAAAATTTAGTTTCGATCGGTCAATATATGGCTAATTTACATGGATGTGTGTAACAAACTTCACAAGATTTGGTGCTGGAACCTTCCGTCCTCCTTAAAAGTGCAAACCTTTCGACCATTGACTGAACAAGTCCTACTGTATGTATCAGAAACTTGGACATTATCTGTTCGTCTTGACAAAAAGACTGGACGGAACATTTACAAATCTACAAATCCAGAACAGCAGTTGGAGATCCTATGCAACGCTTAACACAATTTAAGGAGAAATGAGACCAATATTTTTTAAGCTAAAAACGATTACAGTTTTACAGCCTCTGCTACCGAGCGGACAGAGAAATCGTTTCATCTTTATTCTATGGCATCCTTCTGTAACTGTTTTCTCACAAAAAATGACTCCTAGTCACGACAGCTCGGGAGTCAGGGTTGGATGTTGGAGATCCGGCGACAGCAATACAGGTCCGAACAGTGTTGAAAGGGATTATCAGTGGAGCTCCGACCAACGACAGGGAGGTCGAAGGATGATGATGGTGGCTAATTTAGAAGGTGTGACGGACGGCCTAACGGACGTCACAGAATTTTGTATATAGATTCGTTTACAGTGTGTTGTCACAATATGCGGATGTTCAGAAAAGAAATGACGCTTTACCAGAGTGGATATAAAAACATTTTTAATATCATTTTTTATATCATTTATCTAAAAATGGTCTTCTTCATTGTGAAATATTGCAGTACAATGAAAATACAAATTTTCGATTCGATGGCCCAGACGGAGCGGCAAAACTTGGATCAAGGGACGTGGAGAAATCTGTAGAGGTCGAACCTGGATATAAAGGATGTGGACCTAAGACTCCTTCCAGAGCGAGTCTTAACAGATGTCATAATCCTTATTTTTAAAAGTTTTAAACTACAGCTGACCTATATCAAGATCATTGCATCTGTATACATTGCATAGATGTTTTTTAAATATATCTCAAGCAGTATTACATTTGAAATTCATCTAGGAAGCGAATATTTTACTTTTTTAAAGTTATTATCCTTCATGGGATTAATTAATATTATTTATCTAAAATTGACCTCTTGATTGTGAAATATTGCAGAACAATGGAAATGCTAATTTTCGATTCAACGTTTAATGAAATCTGTTTTTCCCCGGACAAATAGTCTCAACGATTGGGTTCAAGTTCTTAGTTTCAGAATATTCTACCAATTCTAGTGATTGAAAAACATCAAAGATCTTTCAGCTGTTCAATCTTACGCCATGAAGTCGTTGAGCCGCCGAGTGCCACCTTGTTACTCCAGCACTCACGGTCTTAACCCATCGATGTCGTCTCCAGTTTACAGATGACAGGGCGACCTTTTAGATGACTCTGGTAGGGTGGTCACCAGGTCCTCACAGGACGTGAAGAGCCAGCGAAAGCGGCGATGAAATATGGTGTGGCTAGAGCTCCTCATCATTGGGCAAAAGATCAGACCACTGCAAGCATCGATGGCCCAGACGACGCGGGAGAACTTGGAGCAAGGGACGCGAGGAAATCGGTGGAGGTTGAACCTAGAGAGTATAAAGGATATGAATGTTTTCTTCCAGAGCGAGTCTTAACAAATGTCAATGGTTATTTTTAAAGCCTTTAAACTACAGCTGACATATATCAACATTCATTGCATCTGTATACACTGCACAAATGTCTTTAAATGGATCTCTAGCAGTATAACCCTTTCGAAATACATGCAGGAAGAGAATATGTTACTTTTTTTAAAAGATATTGCCCTTCATGTGACTAAAATCTTAAATGTACTATAAACGGCACATTATCAAATAAAAGTGTTGGGAGGTGGCAAAATCAGCCAGTGAATTGTCGACCTGACGTAATGGTTAGTGAAGCTAAACTTGTTAACTATTACTACTGAATAAGGAGTTCGATACTTACTGGGTTGTCCATACAAATTTGGCTATTAAATAAGGAAATAAGAATTGACATTATCTATCTATTTTTCTGAGATGAGGTATTATGTACACTATTTACATTATTCGGACTATTGTCCTCGTCTTTGTCGCCATATTTATTACAACGTTTCGGCCCTTCAGTATCTGTCTATATTTCTGAGATGAGGTATTATGTAAACTATTTACATTATTCGGACTATTGTTCTCGTCTTTGTCGCCATATTTATTACAACGTTCCGGCCCTTCAATATCTGTATATATTTCTGAGATGAAGTATTATGTACACTATTTACATTATTCGGACTATTGTCATCATCTTTGTCTCCATATTTATTCCAACGTTTCTGTCTTTCCGTATCTGTCTATATTTCTGAGATGAGGTTTTATATATACTATTTACATTATTCGGAATATTGTCTTCATCTTTGTTGCCATATTTATTACAACGTTTCGGCCGTTAAAAATCTCCGGCCTACTTCAGGTGGTTAAAATATCGAACTGAACCCTTTATTTCGCTCACTGGGGTAGAATGTTCTAGTTCCACGTGCCATGTTTGATGGATGTCAGTTATCAGTTATCACCTGTTAATTTTCCTCTAAAAGTTCACTACCTTAACCGGGTATTGAACTCACACTCTTTGGGTCCTGTCACTGGATCTAACTAACGCCTTTATCTACTGTGCCATGTGTCCTTGAGGGCCCATGGCAAGGGGAACCAAAGAGTGTGAGTCTAATACCCAGTTAAGCCAGTGGAGAACTTTCATAGGGAAATTAATAGGAGATAACTGATAACTGACATCCTTTAAACATGGCACGTGGAACTAGAACATTCTACCCCAGTGAGAAATAAAGGGTTAAGTTCGACTGAAGAAGGCCGGGGCGTACAACGGCCGAAAAGTTGTAATAAATATGGCGACAAAGAAGAGGACAATAGTCCGAATGATGTAAATAATGTAAGAATTGACATGTCTCAAAATCAACCCCGCCTACTACAAGTTTTAATAGTTATATTAATTATGATAGTTTTTCTGTTTTGTTTTTATTCTTCTTCGGGATCACTTTCTTCTTTTTTTTTTTTTTTTTACTCTTTTCTTCTATTTATCTTTTTTTTCGCCATTATTTGCATATTTCAACTTTCTTATCGCGTCTCATATTTCCATAAGACTCTTTATATTTAGTATTGACATTGTTTTCCTCGCTGAACCAACTTGAAATACTTGAATCTTGCGAAAATGGATACAGACATATTTCATATTGGAAGTTCAATTCTACAAAAGACTTTTTTAT
>OZ010602.1:87272496-87292496 GCA_963932145.1 Acanthosepion lycidas | reverse complement strand
CTAGTTTCACGTGCCATGTTTAATGGATGTCAGTAATCAGTTATCTCGCTCTGCAAGTTCTCCACTGCCTTAACTGGGTATTGAACTCACACTCTTTGGATCCTGTTGCAGGATATAACTAACGCCTTTATCCACTTTAGACCGTTAAAAAAATAAATGCTTAGACAGTTAGCGAAATAAAGGGTACAGTTCGACATTCAAACGACCTAAAGAAGGCCGGAGCATACAACGGCCGAAATGTAATAAATATGGCGACAAAGGTGAGGATAATAGTCCAAATAATGTAAATAGTGTACATAATACCTCATCTCAGAAATATAGACTGATACTGAAAGGCCGAAATGTTGTAATAAATATGGCGACAAAGATGAGGACAATTGTCCGAATAATGTAAATAGTGTACATAATACCTCATCTCAGAAATATAGACAGATACTGAAAGGCCGAAACGTTGTAATAAATATGGCGACAGGGATGAGGATAATAGTCCGAATAATGTAAAATATGTACATAACACATCATAAATATAGACAACTCGTATGTAACGAAACAAAACTTCGACAAGGAAATCAACTGATTAAAAATGAAAACAATTCATAGAATATCACCTTAGAACACCAAAATTTTACGATCTTCCTAAGAAACCCCAAAACTGGTTTGCCTATGGGACCCATCATTTCAGGAATTGTCAGTGCCCCTAACAAAATAACTAGAGCCATAGCAAAACTTTTAACCCCTCTCCTTGGGACAATAAGTCTATCACATATAAAAAATTTGTTGAAAAAATATGGGAAACAAATATGGCTGACAAACTCATGGCCATTCTAGATATAACATCACGTTTCACTAATGTCCCTGTTGGACAATCGCTAACATGTCTCATCACCAGTCAATGCTATTTGATATTTAATAAATCATCTTTACAAACAGAAATCTGGATTACCAATAGGACTGCCTGTCATGTATGTTAGAATTTCTCGAACCTAGTTCTTTCAAAAATATTTTACCTAAACAATCACCTTATTTCCGATATGCTGATGATGTTCAATTAATATCTGCCCGTGTTACTTACCGGGTCTTGTATATAAACTAAACGAAGTTGAACATACAACAGAATTTACATACGAAATAAAAAAAATAATAATACCTTACGTTTCTTAAACATCGTGTTACACCGAGTTGACAACAGCCTAAAACTTAATGTCCACCGAAAAAATGACCTTATACACTTCTATGCTCATCATACCAACAAAATAAAATCCGGAATGCTGATTGGATTCTCTTTAAGAACAATACAAATTTGCAGCCCTCAATATTTACACGAAGATATCCTGATATACCTTCAAGAACCTTCAATAACCTATTTCATTTTCAATGCGAAAAATTGTGCGTGTGTGTATGTTTGTGTAAAGAAAGAAGAAAATTAAAAAAAATATCAACAATAACAATTACTCACTTTCGTTTATTATGCATTAAATCACATCACTTAGCAGCCTCCATAGTTTACCTTGATTTTCATAATTAGCTTGAATATTTTTG
Source organism: Acanthosepion lycidas (assembly GCA_963932145.1). Classification (NCBI taxonomy): domain Eukaryota; kingdom Metazoa; phylum Mollusca; class Cephalopoda; order Sepiida; family Sepiidae; genus Acanthosepion; species Acanthosepion lycidas. The sequence goes on along the minus strand of OZ010602.1, from coordinate 87,290,957 downwards.
GGTATTGTTACATTAAAAAATGTTGAAAAGCTTACTTTTGTCGATAAATACGTGTTGCGAGATAAAATCCTTATATGTATCATTATAAACTCCATCAGAGAATGAAACCTGTTGGTGAAGAAACGCCTTCCTTTTGCCTTTATCCGTTATATATATATATATATATATATATATATATATATATATATATATATATATATATAGTGGTAAGGTTGCTTGTCTCTGTCTTTTCCATAAATATTTAATTATTCGGATGAGATCTTCGCTATGGTACCAAGACTTTTTGAGTTTAAGCGCAGTACTAGAATGGCGATGAGGTCTCATCAATATACAATTGATCTGGCTAAATGTAACCATAAATTCTATGCTAACAGTTTCTTTTTTCGCACCTCTTACTTGTGGAACTCTCTTCCGTCTCCATGCTTTTCAGCCAACTTTAATCTGCAAAAATTTAAATGCAATCTCAATAGCTGTCTACTGTCCTCCTGGTTGGTCTTCCCTCTTCCTGCTCATTATTAATGTTTCTGTTTCCAATTCTTGTGTCTTGGGCAGGGTAGTCTGAAAAAGAATGGTTTGAATTCAGGGTTTTCCTTCTTCTAGACTGGCTTGCAACCAAGGCTATAGAATACACTCTTTTACATGTGCGTCTAAATATATTGTTTTCCAGTTATATTAATATATCATAATTAGTGGGGTATCAGTTTATTACTTGTAACAATGCTAAAATGATCACCCAGTTAATTCCCAACAGAATTTTGTAGTAATACTAGTTTATTACTCATTATTTTTATTATTCATGACCACAAGTCACTTAACCCATTACTGTCTTAGGCACACACCACATGTAATGTCTTTTTTCTTTCCTGGATCAGATAGTTTGACAAAGACCAACGTTCTCCAGGATGGTTTGAATTCGGTCGTTTTTCTTCTCTTAGACCGGCTGACACCGAAGTCTACTCTATCCTTCTATTTACTCATAGCTGAAGGAGAACAGATAGATTCTACCTTTCCCAAGGGTACGTAAGTGAATTACATGAATCCAAGAAACAAACCATTACTTTATCGTATATCCACATATCTGGATTATAATTAAGTAATTCGATGAATTACTCAAACGACCCTCCGCAATTTAAAAAGAATTGTTATAATTTTAAGCAGCATCCGAATCCATGAGAAATGATATATATATATATATATATATATATATATATATATATATATATATATATATATATTGCTAAAAATAAAAGGTTTTTATTTTTGTCTTTTACTTTTATGTCAAGACCTAATGTGGATATTTATTCGAATTCAGATATGAAATATTTACTCTAATAACGTCTGAATTATATATATATATATATATATATATATATATATATATATATATATATATATAATATTCTCTCTTCTAATCATAATGACATTTATTAGGTTAAGATTGTGGCGTTTAAAATGTTGGTATGCAGTAGATCCCTACGATGACCATATATTATTTTTTTGAAATTACAAGATGTTTCGGGGATATATATATATATATATATATATATATATATATATATATATATATATATATATATATATATATATATAGTTTTTTAATGCTCTGTGCACTTACATGTCATAAATTGCGCACACATACACCACACTATGAATGATGGTGTGTGTCAAAGGCTCTAATCGTCGAGAAGCAAGCGAGGACGGCGTCTGTTTCGCGTGCACGTTTTTCGTGCGGGGAAATATAAGTCATTTATCAACGGGTCCATCTGTGACGATAGTTTAATGGCGTAGGCATTGTCCAGCGACGCCGTTTCAGCTGTGCCTGTCCGGACTACAAAAGGTCAGCGAACGATAGATGACCATCGGTTAGGCAGTTGCGAGACGTGGTATGCAATTCATACAATCTCAGACAGGTTGTTTTCTTTTTCTTTTTTTCTTTTTTGTCAATTGGCACCTCCGTTGTCTTCAGACCCGAATAATACCGTTAAAGCTATATACTAAAACAAGGTCTATAGAAATGAGTACAGATAGGCATATATATATATATATATATATATATATATATATATATATATATATATATATATATATATAATTGTTTTATTGCTAAAAGCACTTGATCCTTTTTTATGTATATCTGAGTTACTCAATCTCTCTCTCACATACACACCCGCGTGCACGCACACACACACGCATATATATATATATATATATATATATATATATAGTTAGGTAATGTTTTTTTATATTATGGAACCATTTAACTTAAAGGTACCCTTCAAAAGTGTATTAAATATTAAGTAAATTTAAGTAAAAATATTCCATAAATTTAAAACCATTTTTCATTCTTGGAAATCTGATCTGAGGAACCAGGAAAAAAACCTCTTCGTAGGGGAATAAAATATAATATAATGACCCTGTATGTTTTCTAATCAAATGAAATTAACACATATATATATATATATATATATATATATATATATATATATATATATATATATATATATATATATATATATATATATCTCAAGATGTAAGAAACAGCAGATATTTTTTTATATATAGTGCTCAATATTAAAAATAAATTAATGTAAAAATAAATGAAAATAATTAAAATTAATATAAAAATAAATTAAAATGATATTAAAATAGAGCGTTAATAATATTATATGAAAAGATTAGTTAATTTTAAAATTTTTCCCGACTTCGAAGGTTCTTTCCAGCTTTCAAGGGGTTCTGGTTTTAAACTGTTTTTCCAATTTTTTTCTCTCATCATAGGGATCATTTCCTTTTTCAAAAACACTGGAAATACTATTGAAGACCAAAACCCCCTAAAGAATAGAAATTTTACCAAGAAACTTCGAAGTCGGGATAAAATTGATATTTAAAACTTAAATCATCATTTCAAATATTATATATATATATTGTTTTTCACCCAATTCAAGGCCCAAGAGCTTGGGCTTATGCAGAAAAGATAATGGCTAACTGTAGACTTGAAGAGGTTAAAATTGCTCTGATCAGGAAAACCCAACCCTACACATGAAACAAGGGATAAACCTTTACTTCTGTTCAAAAGACCAGACAGGCGTATATATATTTCGAATGGATTCAGTAATATTTATGTTTGTCACACCACGAAATCGCTTTTCACGACGCTTGGCTTTACATTTGAATGATAACATTTTTAGGCATATAAAAAAACATGCCTGACTGCATACACAATTCCGAAAATCATCGTTGAAAACGCAACTATACTTAAACATGAAAACAATAAACAAAAACTAAAAATTCTTGAAGTTATATACATAAAACAGTTGAAACCTAACCTGAACAAAATAAACTATGAAATATTCTTAAATGCCTATAATTGATAACAGAAGCCATTGGTTTATACCAACGGTTTCTCATACCTAATATTTCTCGTTTTCACTGTTACCTGTTCCTGTATGATGTCACGAGCTGCAATGCGATTTTCGCTTCCGCGTCTCATATACACGGGTTTGTCGTTGTTTTGAAATTTTTCATGCAACAGAAACAGACTATCATTATTGTTTTGTCCGTGTATTTTTTAATATATTGAAATGTAATTGTCATCTTTGATAATGGCTTATGTAAGCAGAAAGCTTAGATAGGATTAAAACATGTATCAATATGGTGATTTCCTTTCGTCTTTCAATGATAATGTCGTTAAGCTTATCAGACAATATAAAAGGAATTTACTTAAAATAAATAGACAAAAGTAGTCTATATTATTTAATGAAACATGCATCAATATATATATATATATGTGTGTGTGTGTGTGCAGCATATTTTCATTCAAGTATGTTTGTTCAAATAATGTAGACCTATTATGCCTATTTATTTTAGTTTCAATCCTTTCATTTCCATGAATTAATTTCTTGGTGGCTGTAGAAAATTGATCAAGAAAAATAATAAATTTTCTTTCATATCTGTTACATTTTCCTACGTCCTTTCAATCTGATCCGAGACCATCTTCAGGGGTTTAAAATATCTGTAGATGTGTATACAGTATCTCTGTCAATTCAAAATATTTTTTCCCTGATCTTTTATAGCGTTTCAAATTCAAAATCTTCCTCTTAGCTATGCAAGGGAGATAACTTCTGTAATTTAAAATTCAAAAAAAAGAAAAAGATTTTTTAATTATGATATTTTAATTTTGTATTTTTATATAAAAATTTGCTGCTACAAACATCCAGAGATATTTTAGCCCTCTACGGTCTACGTTCCGTTGTTAGCTGGGGCAAAGAATGGCTTGTTAATTACAACGTCTCTAAAACAACATTTTTCTATTAATCATCTAACAGTCCCTTTTCTAATGCTAATCTCAGGAAAATGATTGGTTGCGCGTTCTTGGGCTAATATTCTCGGCAGACATGAGGTGGAAACACTATATCGAAACGATTGTTAGATCAGCTACTAAGAAAGTTAGGTCACTGTGATATGCTAGACATTTTTTCTCTCCAGAATCTATCTTACGTAGCTATAAGTCTACCATTCGTCCATGCTTAGAATATTGTTACCGCATAAGATCTGGTGCTCCTGCCATATATTAAAAGATCCTTGATAAAATCCAAAGAAGAATCAGCGATATTATTGGTCCTGATCTGGCAGCTCGGCTTAGGACAGGCTCTTCGCTATGGTATCTACATTTTTTTAATTTACGCTCAGTACTGAGTTTCAAAACCTGGGTAGATTGAAAACTTGTCAGCGATGGTCATACTCGTGCAACAAGTTGACAATTATTATGTAAATGCAATTCATTTGACTTGTGTTACTATAAGACTTTACTGGTCATAAAGTGGGGGAGAAGTTTTCTAATTTTACAAATTAGTAAACTGATTCCATAGAATTACAACATATTAATATAATAATTATTTACTTAGAGTAACAAAAAACGAGAAAGTGGGGAGATCCATGATCACTCACGTCACAAAAGACATGGTAAAGAAGAATATAATAATTAGAATAATATATTCTCACATCTGTAAACCCCCTAAAAATTTATTAGTCTTCATTTGGATTCAGATATTTTTTGGAAGGATTTACAAAAATATTTTTTTTTTAAATAACTAATAAACAGATATACTTATTTTTAATTAAATATTTACATATATTACTAAAAATTTCGTTACTGATATGAAATAAAAAGACTATATTGAATCCATTGCTAGGTCAGCTACTAAGAAAGTCGGTATATTGTGTTGTGCTAGACAGTTTTTATGTAGAATTTTATCGCGAGGACATTTATCGTAAACTCTGAATTTCCAAACCGGGTTAGATAGAAAACTTGTCAGCGATGGTCATACTCGTGAAACGAGTTCACAACCATCATATAGTTGCACTTCATTCGGCTTATATTACAATAAAACTTTACTGGTCATAAAGTTGGGGAGCAGTTTTTTTACAAATGTTGTGACCAAGTAATTGGTTAAGGAATAAGAAAAACAAGAGGTTGCAGATAAATAGTGTATTGAACAGTAAATACAACAGAAATGTGTTACACAACTTGGGAGTGTAGCAAGCTTGTCTCGCTAGAACAATTACGACTGAGTAGATTTCGATCCTCACTGGGTGCCTTTACTTTCGGCCTTGTGCCACATATAAGCTATGCTTGGGAAATCACTTCACGACTTGGGAATGTGTGTCGGTTGACCAGCGTTCAATCTATCACTGTTTTCCCCCGAGGCTTACTTTTCCTACTAACTTTATAGTAAGTGGAAGAGTCCTCAATAGACTCATTAGAGGGAGGATGCCACAACAACAAATTAGTAAACTGATTCCATAGAATTACAACATGGGAAGTTGGGAGAGCCGTGATCGCCCACATCCCGAAAGGACGTCGCATGTAAAAGAAGAATATAATAATTGGAATAATATATGCTCACATGTTAAAGCCCCCTAAAAAGTTATTAATCTTTGCGTAGGAAAACAGATATTTTGAGGGGAGGGGGTAACAAAAATATTTCTTTTAAATTACGAACAAACAGGTATATTCATTTTTAATTAAAGAACAAAAATTTACATATATTACTAAAACTTTCGTTACTGATATGAAATAAAAAGACTATATTGAATCCAATGCTAGGTCAGCTACTAAGAAAGTCGGAGATAATTTTTCTCTCCATAATCTATCTTATATATCTATAAGTCTACAATTCATCCAGGCTAAGAATATTGCAGCGACATATAGTCCAGTGCACCTGCTATATATTTGGAAATTAAAATCCAAAGAAGGATCAGCAATATTATTAGTCCGGATCTGGCATCTCAGCTTCAATATCATTAGTTATCGGTTGTTTCACTGGTTGCCCTTCTGTTGTTCTCGTTTCTTAATAATGTTTCTGTTTTATAATTATTTTACATCTAGTAATCCTTTGTGTCTTAGTGGCTTTACTGCCTTATTTGGGGAAAAACTCGATTAAAAACAGACAAATTAATGGAAACACATGTTAGAGAAGACATCTGAGATAAAAAAAAAATAATTTACAAAGGGAGCTATTTACATTATTCGGACTATTGTCCTCATCTTTGTCCCTATATTTATTACAACGTTTCGGCTGCTGTACGCTCCGGCGTTCTTCAGGTTTTTGAAATGTCGAACTTTATTTCAATCACTGGGATAGACTGTTCTAGTTCCACGTGCCATGTTTAATGGATATCAGCTTTCAGTTATCTCCTGTTAATTCCCCTTTTCAAATTCCCCACCCCCTTAATCAGTTATTAAACTCACACTCTTTGTATCATATCACTGGATCTAACTAAAACCTTAAACCACTGTGCCATGTGTCCTTAGACATGGCACGTGGAACTAGAACAGTCTACCCTAGCGGGCGAAATAAAGGGTTCAGTTCGAAATTCCAACCACCTGAAGGAGGCCGAAGCGTACAACGGTCGAAACGTTGTAATAAACATGGCAACAAAGATGAGGACAATTGTCCGAATAATGTAAACAGTGTACATAATACCTCATCTCAGAAATATAGACAGATACTGAAAGGCCGAAACGTTGTAATAAATATAGCGACAAAGATGAGGACAATAGTCCGAATAATGTAAATAGTGTACATAATACCTCATCTCAGAAATATAGACAGAGACTGAAGGCCCGAAACGTTGTAATAAATATGGCGACAAAGATGAGGACAATAGTCCGAATAATGTAAATAGTGTACATAATAGCTCATCTCAGAAATATTGACAGATACTGAAAGGCCGAAACGTTGTAATAAATATGGCGACAAAGATGAGGACAATAGTCCAAATAATGTAAATAGTGTACATAATACCTCATCTCAAAAATATAAACAGATACCAAAGGGAGCTGCTGATGATTATCTTCTAGCGCTGAACTATTGGGGGCGTTCTGGCGTACGGCATCGCTGTTTGGTATGCCAGCCGCTCTGCAGCAGACAATATGACGCTCCAGATTTTTATTGATGTTGCCCAGAAAAACAATCAGCTGCTTGTGGCTCTACATTTGTAATTCTCGCTGTCGCAACAAAGCTGAAAATGCTGCTCTTAGAGTTATCAGTTAGTTCTAGGGTTGTACAGCATAACAGCCCGAGTTTTATAGCTTTAGTTTGTAAACTGTTGACCGCAGAAAGAAACGGCACCCAACTGCGGCAGTTCTTGTGCCAAGACAATTGTGAATTGTAAAGAGATATGGTCGCCCACTCAAGCACTACACATGTAAGCTGAGGAAGGAATTTCTAGGACGCAACCCCTGGGGTATTGCTAGGATCATTGGTCCCCGTGTATAATGAATGTCACTGCTTGCTGACAATTTGAAACGTATTTTAAGTATTCGTTCGATGCTCTGTACTGGTTTGTTTGATCTGTGGTGTGTACGCATGTAAGAGATCATGTGTACGCATACACACACACACACGCGCGCACGCACACACACACACACACACATATATATATATATATATATATATATATATATATATATAAATTATTAAATATATATTGTCATCCACTGTTTCACTACTTTACTGCTAATCAGTGTGGCTAGACACGCGACTTCTTCAAGCCAGGATCGAAACCCGACTGATTTGGTATCTACGCCTAAGCCATTGGCGCACGGCAGAGATTAATGCAAATTTATACGTATTTATTTTTATATAAACAGGCCAAGTGACTGAAGAACTCGACTCGTCTTAACGAAGAGTCTAAACAGACAAGTCCCCTTTTATCCTCGAGAACTCAAACCGAAATATTTTTTCAGGAGCATGTATATATTGTTATCCACAGACAGACTTTTTCGCTGTTTTACAGCTCATCAGTATGGCTAGACATATATGCCTTTTGCAATCCTGGTGCACCCGTTATCGCTGTCCAATTTCATGGTGACAGAAATAAATAAATAAACAAGCAAATCTGTTTTTTGATCAGCTTAATTGTTCTCAAAGAAATAGACTTTTTTTAAGCATTTCACCCCAAGAAAGGCAGGAGTGCCACTACTACGCAGGGGGTTACGGAGGGTGAAAGTGAGAGAAAAGAGTTAGTGTATGGGGGGATTCAGGAAAGGAAAAAAAGGACAGGGTTGAAGGCAACAGAAGATAGCGATTGACATTACATTAAATTTTTTGAAGATTGTAATTATCAGGGAAGCAAGTAAGGGGAAGGGGGTTCCAATAATAGTGGCATAGTGGTAGGAACAGGACATCCTGAGTTCAATTTCATTTCTGTTTTTTTTTTTTTTTTTTTTTTTTTTTTCATAGATACGCGTTAAATATTAATGTAGACTGGGACCCCTAAGAATAGTTAGCACCCAACCAAGGAGAAGTTAAACACTGAAGTCAAAACTCAGAAGAGCTCTTAGTAAAATTCCCAAGGTTTTCCATCTGAGTAATACATTTGTTTCTCTACAGCTAAACTATCCATTGTGCAGAATGTTCTCAAATCTTTCACTGCATGTATTGTCTCTATTTCTCTGGCTCAAAGTGATGAACCCAACACTTATCCTGTGTCCAAAGACGTCCAAAGAAACTAGCTGAAGCTCCTTTAAACAATGTCAGATTTTCTAGTGTTGGGATCAGCCTGGTGCGCTTTTCATCAGGTATTAGACGCCGTGGCACCCACCAAGCAGAAAACTTCCTCATGACAAAATCATTGCGCAGAATGTTCTCAAATTTCTCAGGTGATCTGCTAATAACATTGGCTATTTGATTTATAGTCAATTGCCTGTCATCCATCACAATGTGTTCAACACGTTCAATGTTTTCTTTGCTGGTGACAGTCGCAAGACTTTCAGAACTACGGTCACCTTCAAGACTCTCCATTCATCACTTAAATGTAGCTGCCTATTTTTATGCTGTTGATAAAGCTGCATTGTCATCACCTTATGTAGCAATCACGCCAGCTTGAAAGTTCTTGGCGGCTAAACCCTTTTTCTGAAGGCACTTGATAACACCACACTGCCAAATTTTGTTCATTTTCAAGAGAAGCCATTACAGGTTACATTCGGTGTCTTCTTTGAACATTCAGATATCAGTTTACTTGGAATGAAACAATGCAGTTATTAATAAGAAGACTTGAAATGAATGCAAGATTTCACAGTTCTAGCATCACTCCATCACAGTCAGGCTATGAAGTTTTCAGCCCAGCCTCGTACCTGGAAAGAAACAATACAGTTATTAATAAGAAAATTTGAAATTAATGCCAACAATATTTCGCAGTTCTAGCATCACTCCTTTATAGACAACCTATGAAATTTATTCGGTTATTAATAAGAGTTGAAATTAACGCATGCAAGATTTCACAGCTCTAGCATCGACCCTTCATCGTCAGCCTATGAACTTTTCAGCCCATTTTCGTACGTGGGAAGAAACAATGCAGTTATTAATAAGAAGAGTTGAAATTGATGCATACAAGATTTCAAAGCTCTCATCATCATCATCATCATTTGACTTCCTTATGGTTGATCGGAACTCCATTGACAACACTTTTCCGCACTGTTCGGTCCAGCATTCCTGTCTCCAGATCCATAAACCCTGTGTTCCGAGCTATAGTGTGTGGAAAAGTCAATTTTCGTATAAAGACACTTCCAGAAGGATGCTATAGGAGTAAAGATGAGACGATTTCTCTGTCTGCTTGGTGTCAGTGGCCGGCAAACTAATCGTTTTTGTTCTTAGCTTAAAAGAGATTGGTCTCATTTCTCCTTAACTTGTGTTAAGCGTTGCATAGGATCTCCAACTGCTGTTCTGGATTTGTCTAAGTAGATTTGTATATGTTTCATCCAGTCTTTCTGTCAAGACGAACAGATAAGGTCCAAGTTTCTGATCCATACAGTAGGACTTGTTCAGTCAATGGTCGAAAGGTTTGCACTTATGGAGGACGGAAGGTTCCAGCGCCAAATCTTGTGGAGTTTGTTACACGCATCCATGTAAATTAGCCATATATTGACCGATCGAGACTAAATTTTGGGGAGAAGTGCAAACAGATAAGGAGGTAAAACGTACCTTTGGTTTTACTAGGGTACGTAGCTTAGTAATATTAATATCCATTCATTGTTTTTTTTTTTATTACATAATTAAAAGTTTATTATGAAACGAAACGCAGAGTTTGTAAATCTCGGCAAAAAATGTTAGCGACAGATTCAACAATATTAAATACGGTGAGATTTTCAACAGGCGTCAAATCTAGTAAAATAAATGATGCAAGTGTGTCAAGAAGTATTCAAAGCTTTAAGATTAGGCGGGAAGAAAGGAGATAGATTAAAAGGAGTTAAGAGGAAGTAGATTGAAGAAGACAGAAGGTGGTGACTGACATTGCATTTAAATTTTTGAAGATTGTAGTTATCAGGAAAGCAAGTAAGCAAAAAGGATTTCCACCGTCGGGAAAAGCAAGAAAAGAAACTGTTGGAATAGAAGTGGTTTACATTTAATTATTTCAGTGGTAAAAGGTTGGGATCTAGATACCAATCTAGTAGCAGGTCTTAAATTCATGTAATCACGGCACCAGGGAAAAAAGCTCGTCTTACCAGTTGCCATGAAATGACAGAAGGAAGCCGTATCACGTATGTGAGAAAGTGACTGAAGTCGAGATGTCAAGTCAAGATCGATTACATTGCAGATCCTTTTTTGAATTTTGTCAAAAATCACGAGATTTATAGCAGCAGCACCGAACCAGATATGACAACAGAATTTTATGCAAGGTCGAATGGTAGATTTGTCACGTGACAAAAGAGATTGGAAATACAGTGAATAGAAGTCACGTGACAATATATATATATATATATATATATATATATATATATATATATATATATATATATAGTTAAACCAAGAGAGCTAAACAAACCTACCAAGGTTTCATCTAAGTGGATCGTCAGGGAAGGCTGGCTTCTCTGATGATCTCTCTAGGTTTAACTAGGTCTGCTCTACTTACTGTATCGGGCACATTATTTAGTTATTTTGCCTACTCGTATCGGTTTTTTTTTATTTATTTGGGCTTTATTTTTTATTTGGACTTGCATCCTAGACAATTATTTTCGGCTAACGTACATGTTCTTGGTTATTTCTTTTTTCCTTTTGGTGTTGGTTTGATTATTTGCAAATGAAAACACTGAAGTTTTTCCGAACGCGTATAATTTCTTATACTTATAAGATTACTAATCTATATATATATATATATATATATATGTGTGTGTATGTGTGTGTGTGTGTATAAGTTCCAAAGAGAATAGAATCGAGGTAGAACTCAATAGCCGAAACAGAGTAAAGATATAATATAAAAAGCCCAAATATTTTTGAATTTGTAGGTCTGATGAATTGGATCGTGATTACGATTCTAATGTAATAAATTATAAGCACAGAATATTAGTGTGTGAGCCTTTTATATATTATATATATATATATATATATATATATATATATAGTAAACTATAGTTTTAAGGTACGTTATATTTATAGGTTAAAGTGCTCACTATCAGGAACAGAGTCTACGTAAATGTAAAAGTAGATATTCAGAGACGCCAGTCTGTTTTATGCTAAACGCAATGATCATATATATATATATATATATATATATATATATATATATCAGTTATGTGCCATGCGTGTTACATGCTTAGGCAATCATGTATCTTTCGATATATGACTGACGAGGCAGATTTTTTTCCTGCAGTAGGTTGCCACTTCTTTCTTCCGTAGACCTGTTGCTATCCAAGGCTATAGAACCCGGTCTATCCTGCTACTTGCCCATAGCTAGGAGCAGAAGAAGTGGAATCATACCTTTTCCCAAGGGTATTAGCACGTAAGTGAATGTAATGGATTCGACTGGAAATCGAACTCGGCTCTCCGCCTATCTAGTATTGTGCTTAAATTGGGAAAACAGGGAATAGAAATCACGTGATAAAAGTGTAAAAATATTAAATATTTTATACCCAACTAAAAACACCATTTCTCTTGGTGAAATATATTTAAGATTTATTTCTTCTGTTTAATAAAAGCTTTCGATATTTTGATAATTTGCTTGCAGTGAGAATTCTATCATATTTTGGTCTTATCTATTAATACTTGTTTGTGTTGATGTTGTAGCTATCGTTGTGATGTGATAAACGCTTGCCTGATCATATCTCTTTTTCGATACATGATTGACATTTCCAACCAATCCTACCAGACCCCAACATCTCCTTGCTGGAGGAGGAATAGACGGATTCACACCATTCCCAATAGTAGTTTCTCGTAATTGACAGTAACGACAAGACTGAAATTTGAACACGGCTCCCCGATTTCCTATACCAAACCATAATCATCACACGACCCGCACATCCAATCTTACATCGTTTGGTATGCCAAATCGGTCACCAATCTAGGTCCTGATCAAGCATAACATGTGGTTGGATGAGAATCGGTGTTTCAACATGATAGAGCCGCAAGATGACTGATATGTACACGAATTGCACTACATTTCCAGAAGGGACATGACAGTCTACGAGAGAGTGTAGTGTATGTATGTCCAGTGTAAGAATAATGCGTTGATTTTTTTTCGTTATTGTTGATGTTAGAGGTGCAATTTCTCAAAGGACCCAAGAATATATATATATATATATATATATATATATATATATATATATATATATATATATATATATAAAACGTTATTTCTACATGGGGTGATGGGGTGAACATTTTTGAGGTCCGGTTATTGGCAATATTTAACTCAGATATTTTGGACCTTTTATTGTAAAGGATAAATTAAGCGATATGTACCAGAGAATTATATTATCAATGGAAGGTGGTCTTGACTATATTTCATTAAGAATTAGATATTAAGCATTAAAAATGATATTTGAAGTAATAAAAATACGTCGGATGAATTTAGAGCACAATATAAGATAGAAAATAATATATCGTAAAAGGAGGGTGAAAACAGCTGCACTTAAAAGGTGCAACCACTAAAAAGTGCACGATACAAAGATCCAAATGAATGGAGATGTAGAGTTAAATACATTCAAAATCACTACAGCACAAACTGCCCTACTACCTAGGTTTCAACCGTTAGGTCTCCTAAATATATTTTACCATATATATATATATATATATATATATATATATATATATATAAACTCCCAAGAGGATAGAATCCAGGTAGAACTCAATGGCTAAGACAGAGTAAGAATATAATATAAAAAGCTCAAATATTTTTGAATTTGTCGGTCTGAGGAAATGGATTGTCATTACGATTCCAATGTAATAAATTATAACCATGGAATATTAGTGTTTGAGATTTTCTATTATATATATATATATATATATATATATATATATATATATATATATATATATATATATATAGTAAACTATAGTTTTGAACTATGCTATATTTATGAATCAAAGTGCTCAATATCAGGAATAGAGGTTACGTAAATATAAAAGTAGACTGTCTGTTTCATGCTAAACGCAATCATCAGATATATATATATATATATATATATATATATATATATATATATATATATATATTAACTGATTTAAAATATGATTTCTTCACTACATATGAATTACCATGTTTCAAAAACCTAAGCTAAAAACTGCAAATTTAATTATATAATTAAATTATAAAAATCAATAAGAGCGCCAGATTATATGTCTTACTGTTCTTTCTTTTTATTATAATATATATATATATATATATATATATATATATATATATATATATATATATATATATGTATGTATGTGTGTATGTATATGTGTGTGGGGGGGTCTGATGAATATATATATGTAAGTCTGATGAATTGGATCGTATTTACAATTCCAATGGAATAAATTATGACCATGGAATATTAGTGTTTAAGCCTTTTTGTCATATATATATATATATATATATATATATATATATATATATATCAGTCATTTATGTGACATGCGTGATACACGCTTATGCGATCATGTATCTTTCGATACATGACTGACGAGGCCGATTTTTTTCCCGCAGTAGGTTGCAATTTATTTCTTCCGTAGACCAGTTGCCATCCAAGGTTATAAAACCGGTCTGTCCTGCTATTTAACCATGGCTGGGAGAAGAAGAGGATTCATACCTTTCCCAAAGGTATTAGCAAGTAAGTGAATGTAATGGACTGGAATTCGAACTCGGCTCTCCGCCAATCTAGTACCCGTGCTTAAATCCATTAAACAGGTACCAAAAAAGAAAGTGATATCTATTTTGAAAATGCAAAAATGTAGCACAAGGCCAAAAGCTGTGATAGAGGAGGATTGTCTTCAATCTGTCTTATTTAAAACTTACGGTTACATCTAAGAATTTATATTGTAAAATGACGAAACCTTGTCGCCAATTTAGTACTGCGTTCAAATTCATAAAGTTTTGATACCAGAGAAAAAGATCACGAGAACAATTACAATAAAAGAATTTATAGAAAATGCACAGGGAAGCTAATTTATGGAGGCGGGAAAGGCCCTGAAGCCAAGATGCCAGGCTAGAACCAAAAATATTGCAGATTCTTCATTGGATTTTATTAAGAATTTCTAAATATATAGCAGAAGAATAAAACCAAATGTAACAGCAATAATCACCAATTTTTACCATTCTTACGACAGCCACCATAATACCACAAGGTCTCTATAAAATCCTCACTCGTCCCCATATATACAATTTGTCTAGAGGTGGGGAATAAATAAGAAACCCAAACTGCTATTTATTTGAATACAGAGAGGAAAGTATATCAGAACATTTACCATGAAAGTATTCATAGAAAAGTTACTGGGAAGCTATGTTATGATGGTGGGAAGGGACCGAAGTCGAGATGCCAGGTAAGGACAGATGAGATTGCAGATTCTTCTTTAGATTTTATCAAGGAATATCTGAATATAGACCAGGACCACCAGAAGCCCGCATATAAACCTACCGATTAATTCTGGCCTGAAAATGCGAAAGTGAAATTCTTCAGAGAAAATGATTATCAGAGACTTGCTGAATTTGTTAAGAATCTTTTCAACTACGTTAAACGGAAGCAAATAAGAAAGTCTTGTCGGTTGTGAATAGGGCCGGTCTGGGTCGGGCTAGTCCGTGTCGAGAAATCATATCTTGTCTTTTCGCCTTCATTCCTTCTTTGCTTTTTATTACGTACACACACAAAAAAAACATATATATATATATATATATATATATATATATATATATATATATATATATATATATGTATGTATGTATGTATATTCATTCAAGTGTGTGTTTGTGAGAGAAAGTAAGAAAAAGAGAGAGAGAATATTTCTCCCTATTGTCATATTTTTTTTTTTTTTTTTTTGCATTTGTGTTTGTTTTATGAGTTGCTTGATAGCTTCATTCTTTGCTGAATTTTTTTTTTTTCGCTCATAAATAATCAAGCAGACACAGCAGGCGATCGGACCGACAACGAAGGTAAAAGAGAGTTATGAGGATGGCGGGAAAAGAGCAGGGTAAAAAAAACAAAAAACAAAAAAAAACAAAAACACGCGGGCCAAGGGGAGCAGTTGTGAGGGAGAGGGAAAAATTGAAAGTTAAATAGGGAATAGAGCGAATGACAAAATGATTATTACGGGTGAGCGAAGAAGAAGAGAAAAGCTTAGATTCAAAAGGGGTATTTATAGACACGACTGAACGAAATGATCAGTAGAAGAATAAAAAGAGAAAACAAAATAAAATAATTAAAAAAAAAAAAACGTCTATATGTAACGGTATTTAGTTAGCTTCGACTCACAAAGACCCATTTTTTCAGTGGTGTTCACCCTGTACAAGGCCCGTGGGTGACTCGATTTACCGGGTTACAGTGTAAGAGGCACAGCTTTAGATGGATATGCATGGAAGATAACGGTTGACACGAGGCGTGAACAGGTTAAGATTACAGTGATCGGGGAAGCAGAGAGTCGGTTTCGCAAGGCAGTGGTTCGTTGAAAGAAGCTGCTCGAATGGAACTTGCATCTCACCAGGGGAATACGAACGGAATGAGGGTGGTCCGCTATAATGTGCGATCGAAAAATTGTAACACTGCATAGACACTATAGCAAGTGTTACCAATGAGCAAATCAAAGTACTATCGATTGGCTCGAAAACTATCCTGATTTAAATCCAGTCGAGAATATGGTCAACCTGCAAGGAAAAGACATACGAAGTACTTGCAAATGCACTGGGTCATGTTTCATTGGAAAAATATGAAAAAGTGTAAATAATAAAAGATTTATTAGGTTTGTTTCAATTAATTTGTACAAGGGTGTAAGTTACACTCTACTGTTGCTTCAGATCGATAAAAGTTCATTCTTGATCAACTGCGAGAGTACAGAAGAAAGATATGTCATATGCGTCGTTTGGTTTTAGTGAAAGAAAGAAAGAAAGAAAGAAAGAAAGAAAGAAAGAAAGAATGAAAGAGACTTTACTTTGAATATACGCTCTTTAGCGCGGGAAAGTGACTGAAGCCGAGATGCCAGGGTAGAACCAAAAATATTGCAGATTCTTCATAGGATTTTATTAAGAATTTCTAAATATATAGCAGAAGCATAAGACCAAATGTAGCAGCAATAATCACCAATTTTTACCATTCTTACTACAGCCACCATAATACCGCAAAGTCTCTATAAAATCCTCACTCGTCCCCATATATACAATTTATCTAGGAGTGGGAAATAAAAAAGAAACTTCAACTGCTATTTATTTGAATACATACAGGAAATTAGATCAAAAAATCTAGCATGAAAGTATTCATAGAAAAGTTACTGGGAAGATATGTTACGGAAGTGGGAAATTGACCAAAGCCGAGATGCCAGGTTAGAACCAAAAACATTGAAGATTCTTCATTGGATTTTATTAAGAATTTTTAAATATATAGCAGAAGGATAAGACCAAAGGTAACAGCAATAATCACCAATTTTTACCATTCTTACTACAGCCACCATAATACCGCAAATTCTGTAAGTTACACTCTACTATTGCCTCAGATCGATAAAAGTTCATTCCTGATCAACTGCGAGGGTACAGAAGAAAGATATGTCATATGCGTCATTTGGTTTTAAAGAAAGAAAGAAAGAAAGAAAGAAAAAGAACGAAAGAAAGAGACTTTACTTTGAATAATACGCTCTTTAGCGCTAGAGGGCGTCGTCAGTGATATTCTGAATTGGGTCATTGGGTAGTTTCGCGTCTTTCAAACATCATACTCCCCTTACCAAGTCGACCCCATCAGTGATGATCAGTCTCTGATCCCTCTCCTCACCTAAATAAATACCCTGCCGACATTGACTTATATTATAGGCAAACCCTAACCCATTCTGTGTCACGCATTTGATTGTAAGAGGTACTAATGCTACGTCTTTAACGTCTGCCTTGGTGAATTAGAAATATTTTAATTTATACTTCTTTAAATAATGATGAAATGAATATGCATACATCTGGGTTCCACCTCACAGTAATATGATTGGCTGGTATCAGCCATAAATACAGACTGATGTGGAGGTACAGGGACGACGCCTATTGTCTTCGCCTATTGCCTCCGCCTGTTGCCTACCACTACGATGAGGACCAGTCCATTACGGTTTCCTGCTAGATTGTTCTACCCGGTTACAGTAGTCAACAACCATTTTGCTATTTCGAACAAATATATCCTTTTCAGGGGCTTATAAAATAATGACCTGCATTCTTACTTATCATTGTTATCGCAATATTTTGTCAATTTTAAATCTTTTCATTTGTACCCTCTTACTTCTTTAAATAGTGATCTGCCTTCATAGCTAGGATTTTTATTGCAATATTTTGTTATTTTTTTTCACATATTGAACGATGTAATAGTGTCATATGCTCAGGTATTTTTGTCATTGAACTCGCTAGGACTTTAATCAATGATTAACTTTAAGAATTAAGATTCGAAAATGGAAGACATTTTTGCGGGTCCAACTTGTTATTGTTACCATTCGAACAAACACATCGAGAATAGAGAAAGAGGTAAAGCT
>OZ010602.1:87222496-87269996 GCA_963932145.1 Acanthosepion lycidas | reverse complement strand
AACCATGTGTCTGTCATATCAACTCTCTTCTTGTGAGGAAATTGTCCAGCATACACAAGCATTTATCTTGCGAGATAATGCTAGCGCCCTGTTTGGTCGGCATTCAGTTCTTCAGCAGGGTCTAGAGTGGCTTAAAAGTCCAGTCTTTGCATGACGCTCTCTTCTAGAGGTGTGGAATGTGAATTGTAGGTCTGAGATTGTTCTTTCTAATTCTGAGCTCCAACAGTTGATTCCGGATCTTTTCACTCTTCCTGGCTCATTGAACAGCAACCATTCTGCCTCACCGGCTATCCTCTTCCGCTGCCCATATGATGCAGCGAACCGTTTTAGAATGACTAGTCTACGGCATTCTCAGTATTGCTTTGTGGAACTACATCTCTGCTGCTTCTAGACTCTTCATCAGTTCATCGATCTTAAAGGAGGACTGATTTTGTGTAGTTGATCACATATTTCTTTAAGAAAATATAGAAGTCTGGAGAAACAAATCTGAATTGTTGAAATGGGGGGGGGGAAGGAATAACAAGACGAAGTGATATGATGCTTTGCCAGCAAACCCAACAGGGGAGACGAAGAACGGAAAATGTTGGTATTCAAAATGGTCGGACCACTTGGAGTTCTTAATTGCCATTTTCCTTTTTGATTGCGTCCCTTAAGCGCTAGACATTTTCTGGCGTCCTCCCTTTTGAACACTTTCCAGACCGTGGATCGCTTTAAACAGACTGTTCGGTAAATTCTAAACGGCGCTATCGATGTATCTGTCTTCCGCTCATGGAACAAAATATATCCCTCGCAAAACATTAATTATTCCCCCATTTACCGCTGATGATTTCCAAACTTAATACATACAGTCTATAAATGTTTCTTCCTTTTTTAATAATTTCACTCAAATCAAGGTAAAAAAGCCCCTAAGACACAAGAGGGTTACTGAGTGTGAAAGAATATGAGAAAAAGAAAAAACATTTTAAGGAGAGAGAGTAATAAAAGAATAGGAATTAAGAAGACAGAAGATAAATTTAAATTTAAATTTTTAAAGACCAAAATTGACTTGGAAGCAATAAGCCTGAAGAGAGTTCCACAAGCGAGAAGTGCGATAGAAAAAACTGTTAGCATCGAACTTACGGTTACATCTATCTATTTCAACTGTAAAATTATGAAACCTATCCACCACTCTAGTAGTACGCTTAAATTCATAAAATCTAGGTACCAAAGTAGAAAGCTCATAAGAACCATTCGACAGTTTTACAGCACATAATCTTATTTGAGTAAGCCCTAATCAACTTAATTCAATAAAAAAATTTCTGTTCCTACATGCGCGTTAATTTCCACTCGGTCCGTGTGGCTGTATCAAGTCTACACAACCGGTTTTCGGCATATTTAAAAGAGTCGGATACTTTCCGGACAGACATCGAATTATAGACTTTTTAACAAAAAAAAAACTTCTCCGCAGTTGGGCAATAAGTTTAACGTAGTCATGCATCAGTCACATAGCACTAGTAGAACTTGTAATGTTGTGATGGCGCGTTTTTGGTTGGTTGTTGATCCGGTCGTCTAACAAAGTAAGCTTCGTCTATCAAAAAATATTTCTAACCATTTTTCTTTCCAGATAATTTTTCTTTCAATATATTATTACTCCTAAGCACAATGAAAATGATTACAATGAAACAATGGCAAGTAACCTTATTGTATAAGTACAAACTGAAAAAAAAGAACCATTAAAAGAATCATTACATGCGATGAGTAATGGATACTCTTTCACAATAGTAAGAGAGTAGGCTAGTGAATGCAAGTGAATCATCAAAACAATACCCAAAACCTTCACTGCACTCTAAAAAGGTTAACAGTTATTGTATGGTGGTCTTTCAAAGGAGTTATTCATTATTCATTCTTTCCTCAAGGGAAAGCAATAACAGCAACTTCGTATTGTGGAGAAATTGTATGTATGCATAAAAAAATGAAAAAGATTTTGATGCACGACAACGCATGGCTGCACGCTTCTCAATCAACTGTTCAAAAGCCGCATAGGCCTTAACTATGAAATTTTGCCTCATCCTCCATATTCACCTGATATCTCTCCTACTGTTTATCACTTATTTACAAACTTACTCTACTTACAAACTGGGAAAAAGAAACATTTTTGCATCGTATGGTAGTCTTTCAAAGGGGTTATTCCTTACTCATTCTTGCCTCAACGGAAAACAATAATGGCAACCTAATATTTTAGATAAAGTGTGTGTATGCACGAAAAAAAGAAACATCCCAGACTTGTGAATAGAGATGGCTAAATTTTGATGCACGACAACGCACGGCTGCACACTTCTCAATCAACTGTTTAAAAGCTGCGTCGCCTGAATTTTTGCCTCATCCTCCTTCTTCAATTTTAATTTTGGAAAATATTTGGGTATGTAAAGCGGTGTTTCGTGAAATTAATCCGCGATCAAACGCACTATTTTTCAGCCCTAAATGAAACATTTGGTTATCATATCGTCTCAATGTAATTCTGCTGAAGAGGCTCCTGTAGGTTTTTCGAAAATTAAATTAAATTAAATTAAATTTTCCTCTTGAAATAATGTATTTAAACAGTATATTAATTAGTCGAAATAGAAACACTGAATATGTATTGTTATGGGATCGTACACATAATAATAATAATGGACTATTCCATACTTAATAAATACTGCGACTCAGGAGTAGGCAGGGAGTCGAGTCAGTAGTTCAAGTCGAGTCAAGAGTCGAGTCAAGAGTCGAGTCAGAGGCAGTCCGAAACAGAGTCGCGTTCAGACAATTACTGCAAGACATTGGAATAGTGATACTGGTCGAGACTACATTGTTCTCCCTACTAAACCTGATTGTTCTTACTACTTCTCTGTATATATTCCTGTTTGTAATATATCTGTGTTATTCCATACCTATGTTCGAGTTCTTCTTTATTGGTTCTACCTTGTATACATTTCTGCCATAGAGTTACGATAAAACTCTAATTGTTTGAACGTCTATTAATAATAAAGGCACTGTTCACATCTTTACAACGGAATGATCATTGACTTAACAAAATGGCAAGATGCTTGAAAAAGTGGTACCCAAAGCTCATAATAAGATGGATTTGGCAAAGTCTCTTATCTCAAGTCGGTGATCTTCTGCAGAGTCATCCTAGCAACATATGGCCGGACATTGACATGAATTAGAATTGGTACTCTTTGATTAAGCAGTCCTTCACTAAATATGCATTTGCTCCAATTGATGGCATCAAACATTGGCAGTGATTCTCTGATTAGATTCCAGAAAGCAAGAATGGATAACGTTAATGATGGAACAACAGACACTTACCATATTTTATCGGTGCATTTTCGGTTTTGGAAATTGTTTGATGTCCTTCGTTGTTTTCAAATCATTGAGTCGATAGTTTGGTATTTTCCTAAATAATCCATTTCTCATCACAAGTCTCTATTCGATCGAAAACTGTTAATTGGAATATATATATATATATATATATATATATATATATATATATATATATATATATATATATAGTTATGCATGGCGTCCAATACAATGGAATATGTCCGCAGTCCCTGCAATATAGAAATACAAGGGTTTTCTCAGAACAATAAATATATATATATATATATATATATATATATATATATATATATATATATATATATATATATATATATATATATATGCCTACGAGAGTGTTAAATGTTCTCGTCCGATCTAAACGTATTTAGTCAGCTGGTCGGAAGTTGGTTGGGTCAAATACTTTCGCAGCAGCCACTCGTATAACTATATATATATATATATATATATATATATATATATATATATATATATATATATATATAAATATATGTATATGTCTATATAAATGTGTATATATAAATGTGTGTATATATATATATATATATATATATATATATATATATATATATATATATATATACACGCACTCGTATAACTATATATATACATATATATATATATATACACATTTATATATATATATATTTATGTTTTATATATGTATATATATATATATATATATATATTTGTACGAGTGTGTGTATATATATATATATATATATATATATATATATACATATACATACACACACACATATATATATATATAGACACACATTTATATATACACATTTATATATACATATATATATATATGTTTTATATATGGATATATATAGTTATACGAGTGTATATATATATATATATATATATATATATATATATATATATATATATATATATATATAATTGGTTTTAGAAACGAAAGAAAAGAAAAAAAATCATTGGTATGTCATGGAAAAGAAACACTTTGGCTTCTGACAGAGGCGAGAATAAAAGCGAATCGCTGGTAGGGGGAGAGAGTGCTTGTCGGAGAGAAAGAAGAAGACAATGTGAGAGAGGTTATGTGAGAGAGGGAATATGCAGAGGGTGGTTAGGGATGGGACTAAGGGAGGTAACAATGTAAAAATGCTATTACTGAATCATAAAAACGTGCTTCTATTCCGTGAATATTTTTGTAAATACTTCTCCAACAAAAACTATCATCTGCCCGAGCTGACAGCACATATCAGAAACACATTTTCATGTTCGTGTGTGAATGATGATCTCAAACGCACGCGAGACTAAGAAAGCATTCCAAATCTCGTTCAAATCTGCTGATGCCTGATAAGTCCAATAGCAAATAAACATGCCCTCTTGCAGCAACACTTAGCTGGAGGCTTGAGACGTTGAATAAGGTATAATTTGTGTTTGTTTGGGGTTTTAGACATTGTCAAAGAATTAACTTCAAATAGGGGGTTTGAAACCACCTATTTAAACTTTTATAATTATAGGCTTATTATGTTTCTCTTCAAATCGTGAAATGTAGGTTGTCTTAAACGGCCACTCTTCTAGATCTTTTTATATAAATGAGAGTGTCTCCCAGACCACTATCGTTGGTATCTATGCTGATGAAGCAACTATTTAAACCTGTCTTACTAAAGTCAAATTAAGATTTTTGTAATCTTGTCTATGGCGAAATCGTCTAAGGTTGCATGCATACGGATAGAAAGTAAGTTCTGCATATATCAGCCAGTTATGTGCTATGCGTGATACATTCGTATGCGATCATATATCTTTCGTTACATGACTGACGAGGCAGATATTTTTCCTGCAGTAGGTTGCCATTTCTTTCTATGGTAGACCAGTTGCCATCCAAAGCTATAGGACCCGGTCTGTCCTGCTATTTACCCATAGCTGGTGGGGAGAGGAAGAAGATTAGTACCTTTCTCAAGGGTATTAATACATAGAATGTAATGGATTCAACTGGAATTGGAACTCAGCTCTCCACAGATATACAAAAATAAAAAGGTCTGTAAGACAAGTACGTGTCTTCTCGTGGACTTATTCAATATCTGTCACTTATATTATTGCTAAGACATTTGTTTTTACATTTATAAGTAGCCAAATAATCGTTCTAAGTATTTGCGGTTAATCGAAATAAGTGCTGCGTAATTTGTAGATACCACTTCTGACAAGAATTCTTTTTCATTAAGATCATCAGATCTGGCGAGATGGGAAATGAAATATTATCAATTAAAATCAATTAATCATTTATCAGGACAAGACTACATATGTTTGTCGTCCGACGAAACAACAAAATGAAAGCGTTTTTGTTCTTTGTAGTTTTTTACATTGATGTTGGGATTTTTTGTATCGTGATAACGAAATTTTATCTATGAATAAACATTTCGTCACTTACACTGTGTGCCACTCCTTTCTTTAAAGTACTTTGATCTTGAATGATTAACATATATATATATATATATATATATATATATATATATATATA
Organism: Acanthosepion lycidas; assembly: GCA_963932145.1. Classification (NCBI taxonomy): domain Eukaryota; kingdom Metazoa; phylum Mollusca; class Cephalopoda; order Sepiida; family Sepiidae; genus Acanthosepion; species Acanthosepion lycidas. Next base: position 87,264,145 of record OZ010602.1, on the reverse strand, counting down.
TATATATATATAGAACATATACTGGCAACAAATCCGCCTCCATACGGATAGAAAGTAAGTTTAACAGATATACAAAAATAGAAAGGACTGTAAGACAAGGATGGGTCTTCTCACCGGACATATTCAAACCATTCAGCGAGGCAATTCTGAGAGAATTAGAAATCCTACCAGGATTCATTATTAGCGTCTACCATCTTAACAGTATAAGATATGAAGATGACATGGTGTTGATAGGTAGATACGGAAAGAAAACTACAAAATTTCCTGCAGAATTTAGTGAAGGAAAGCGAGAAGAAAGGACTAGACATCAACTGCAAAAAGATAAAATGCATGGTTGATAGCAAAAAGGTCAGTCCAAAATGAAAATTACAAATCGGAGATGTCAAAATCAAACAAATACAAAAATTTCAATATCTGGGAAGTTTTTTAACAGAGGACGGAAAGTGCGACACTGAACTCCGAGGACGTCGTAGGATGGCCAAAGATGGCTTCTTAAAGGCAAGCAGAATATAAAGAGACAGAAAAACTTCGTTAGAAACAAAGAAAATAGCACAGAACTGTTACGAGACATCTGTCCTCTTATATGGCAGTGAATGCTGGACAATCTCCTCACAGATGAAGAAGAGACTTGAAGCAATAGAAATGTGGTTTTATAAAAGGATGTTGAGGATACCATGAACTGAATATGTGAGCAACGCCAATATTTTAGAGAAAATGGAAACAAAAAAGACTTATACTTAGCATCAGGAAGAAACAGTTGAAATTTCTAAGGCACATAATGAGGAAAGAGGGCTTGGAAAATCTGATGCTTACAGGACAGATTGAAGGTAAGAGGGACAGAGGAAAACAACGTATAGAATACTTAGCGAGGTTGAGTGAATGGACGGTGAAACAAGGTTTATGAGAAAAAACAATAACACAGGAAATAGTGGAGATCCATGATCGATTACGTTACGAAGAAACACTGCGCATAAAGAATATAATTAATTTGACAGTTCATCTCGAAAATGACTACCAATCTGTTGAGGCCAGAAATGCTTTGTTCACTTTAACACCTCAAAAAAAAAACTTTTCTCTTTTAATTGTCTTAGAGAACCTTTTTTTTCTGCGTTTTGTCAGCATGCTAAGTTCCGGAAGAGTAAATCATTGGGCCGTGTCGATCTAACGTTTTTTTACTGATATGAATTGTAACGATTGTATCGAGGCCATTTCTAAGCCTGCTTGTAAAAATTTTGGTTCTCTGTGTGGTGTTAGAAAGTTTTTCTTGTCAGAATCTATTGTGTATCCCGCCCTGTCGTCTGGGGTTTCAAAATACTCTGACTGCAACTTTGCAGAGGGTTCGTCAGGTGTTTGAAATTTACATATATATATATATATATATATATATATATATATATATATATAGTTGTGTGTGCGTGTGTATTATTTCTATATTTATTTTCAAACGTCTCGCTCTCTCTCTCTCTTTATCTACAGACACACACACATAGATAGATAGATAGATTATCTCCAAAAATGCAGTCTTTAAATGACAATAGATTCAGTGTTTATTGACTTGCAAACAAGATTAATTGTTAAAATTTAAAAAAATATTGATGTTTAAGATTAACATCTTAAATTAAATATTAAATTAATTAAACTCATAGATCTGGGGGAAAATGTGTGTGTGTGTGTGCGTGAGTGCGTGAGTGCGTGTGACTCTGCGTGCGTGTGTGTGTGTGTGTGTGTGTGTGTGTGTGTGTTTCTCATACCTATGGGAGATATAGCGAGACATACCGAAAAAAGAAATCGTCTCACAGAGACACGCATAGACAATATCTCTCTGTCTGTCTGTCTATCTATCTCTCTTTTTATATATATATATATATATATATATATATATATATATATATATATATATATATATATATATATATATATATATATTCTCTTTTTTTCTCTCTTTATATATATATATATATATATATATATCATTCTTCTCATCTCCCCTTCGCTTGAGCAGAATTACACACACACACACACACACACACACATATACATATATATATATATATATATATATATATATATATACATGCGCTTTACATTTTTATTTATCTTTTGTTTTTGGCATCCGTGTTTACTATTCAATTTCTCATTACAATCTGCTATGCTAGCCACTCCATCTCTTCTTGCACCTGTCCCCAGCGGAAAAGAACAAGGGTGGGTGCACTGAAGTGGCTCCTCTGGTAAAGCCGTTGCAATTACAATCAGCTCCAAACGCCTGGTGAATTTCCGACCCGCTTTGACGTACTATTCCATTAAAGAATCGACTTCTTTCCTTTCTTTCTTTCTTCGGAGAATTTCGCCTGTTTTGACTGCAAGCGAAAATGTTATTTATTTGAGGGGAAAAGGGACAAGGCAAAAACCCGTTTCAAAGGCTCATTTATTTCTCTCATAAAACAACATTACAAAGATTTAGAGTAACCGTAGTTGTTTTTTGGGGTTTTTTTTGTTTTGTTTTTTTTCGAAACTAACTGAAGTTTTTTTTTGTTATCGCCATTCACACCCGTTCCATATTTTTAAATTCGCCTCCACGTTTGCTATTTAATCTAAACATTCACGTCTACTACCGTTTAAATGGACAGTATGAAATGTTAAGCAAAATCTAATCTCGCAATCCATATTCTTGGAGCCCGTCTAACATGAACTAAGCATCTACCGATTGAGCAACGCGAATATTTCGTAGTAAGAAGGGGGCGAAAATTTTCTCGGATCAACAAACGTCGCAAAATCATTATCTGAATAACAAAACATGAGAACATTTCGCCATGGTGTAATGGTTGTCACGCTGGATCAATTACCATATTTTCGGCCTTTTCTCACATCTAAGCTATGCTAAGTGCATCACAGGGCAATTTGACGTGGTATAATAGTTAGAAAGCTTGTCTCGATATCTGAGTTGAGGTATTATAATTATTTACATTATTCGGACTGTTGTCCTAATCTTTATTGCCATATTCAAAACGTTTCGGTCGTTGTACGCTCCGGCCTTCTTCAGGATCTGGCTATATTTCTGAGATGAGGTATTTTAAATATTCACATTGTTCGGACTGTTGTCCTAATCTTTATTGCTATATTCACGACGTTTCGGCCGTTATACGCTCTGGCTTTCATCAGGAAACGTTTATATTTCTCAGATGAGACATTGTAACTGTTTACATTAATTAAATTGTCCGTACTGTTGTCCTCAGCTTTATTTTCATATGCACGACGTTTCGGGCTTTGTACGCTCCGGCCTTCTTCAAGATCTGGCTATATTTCTGAGATGAGGTATTGTAAATATTCACATTGTTCGGACTGTTGTTCTCATCTTTATTGTCATATTCACGACGTTCACGACGCTTCGGCCTATGTACGCTCCTGCCTTCTTCAGGATCTGTCTCTATTTCTGTGATGAGCTATTGTAATTATTTACATTATTTAAATTGTTCGGACTGTTGTCCTCATTTTCGTTGCCATATTCACAACGTTTCTGGTGTTGGATTTTCGAACTGAACCCTGTAGTGGTAGCCATAACATAAATAGACTTTAGTCATAGATGCAATAACAGTAGCTTTATTTCCAAGTAACCACCGTTTTGGGGAACCAGTTGTTATTCACATAAATACAGCAGTAAATACTGTATGTTGGTCTGCCGTTGGAGATTCGTCTCCAGCTGTACTGGTCAAACTCTCTGCCTCTGAGCAGAGAGGATACCCAGACGAGGCTGTCGAATGGCAGAGTCTCGGCTAGGGAAACAGCTACCCGATCCCGTTTTATACGAGGTCGACGGGGAAGTTTTGGCCGAGTCTATGGGCACGGATACCCCACATTAAATTCGGCCTTGTGCCACATCTGACCGCGTGGGGCGGTTGGTAGATATCCTGCAGTTGGAGATTCATTGTGGTATTCAGTTGACTCACTTCTAGCAGTTGACTACTTCTTCTACGTGCCGCTCGCGAATCTTATATGTGTTGTTCTTGTCCTATGTACTATCGTTCATTACAAACCTGCGTTTGATTATTCTATTCAGTAACCTTCCCTGGGTTACAACAATAATTAACCAATTGAAAGAAAAGAGATATTGTTCTGAAATATGGTGTAAAACCTTATCTGAATTCTGCTTAATATTAATTCTAAGAATAATGCTACGATTCTTCATCTTCTGAGAAGCGATTTTTCCCATGCTATATTGGCACTGAGGTCAGTGCAGACCTCACTGAGGGCCTTATTCTTTTAGCCGTGTGCTTGATCGTCTTAGAGTGCCTAAACTTGTTGATATGTATTCTATTAAGCTTATTTTAGTTAATATAAATACTTTTAATAGTTCAGCTAATATGCTTAGTTTAGTTAAGTTTTTTTTTCTTTCTGCAGGCCGTAAATAAAACAAAAAAAAAGATTCCCAGAGGATAAAGTGCAGAGATATATGTATTAATCAATGTAGTAGGCGGAAATGGAGGAGAAAATGAAGATAAGGCGCGCATTTCAAGAAGGGGACGTTGCATAGTGAGAAAGTAAACGAGACAGCTTCGGTTAGAATTTCAAATCAATAAGTCAGCCACTAGAGTAAGTTGATTTTCCCCTTTTTTTTAAAAAATCAACATTTCACCCTCAGTCTAAAAGTTGGGGTTTGATGTAATAAGTACCGGAAACAAAATTTAGATTCATAGATTTTATCACCTTTTTTTTTTAAAGATCGTCTGAGTAGTGTGCAGAAACACTTCATTTCCGCAGCTTCTTTCTAATAAACTAACTTCAAATTGTTACGATTTCAAGAATAAATCCAAATAAATTTGATATATTCGCATGATATTAATTGAATTGAAAATATATTCAAGCCAGGATTCTAATTATGAATCAACACAAGCAAAATATGCAATATTTTTTTTACTGTATTCGATATGTAAAAACTGCTTAAAAAATTGTAAAACGTTTCAAAAATGGTTACATAATGAATAAGATTTGTTTGATCATTTTTTAGATCATAATTAATAAAAACAAAGCAAAAGTAGACAAACGTGTATATAACACCAAAATACTACTGGGTACAAATTATAAGGCAAAATGTATTGCAGCCTGGTGTATACGTTTCCTAACATATTACGGGTTTTAGTAACGTCGGTGTTAGGCTTGAGAAATAATCACCGCTCCCGCTCGTGAGAAAATGATGTGATTTCATTTTAGTGTGCAAATTCTTGCAACTGAACCCTCCCAAATTCTTACAACTAAGCTCCCCAAATTCGTACAACTGAGCCTTCCTCAAAACAATATAGCGATTAAGATTCGTTAATTTTTCACTTTTCTTTAAAAGGTCAATACTGCACTCAGTGCACTATGTGATAAGTACTGCCACCAAATATTAGATTAATAGTTTCTACCAATATTTGAGCATTTACTTTCAAAGATCATTTAGTCTCAAAGGTTATTTAGTTTTTAAAATCATTTGAAAAAAAATATACAGAATAGCTAATTTCCGCAGATTTTTGCTTACAAACTAACTTAGGAATTTTACTATTTCAAGAATAAATCCAAATAAAGTAGATATCTTTTGTATTAGATAAACTGAATAGAAAATATATTCTTACCAAAATTCTAATTATGAATCACCACAAGCAAAATACACAATTGTTTTACTGTATTTGATAAGTAAAATCTGTGTAAAGAAATTGTAAAGATTACAAAAATGGCTACTCAATGAATAAGATTTGTTTGATCATAATTAATTAAAACAAAAAGTAGATAAAAGTGTATATAATACCATAATACTGCTGAGCACAAATTATTAGAGAAAATGTTTTAAATTTAAATTGTTTAATGAAAATCACAATAAACTACTGCAGTGTATATTACATCATAATATAGCTGAATTGTTCAGGATAATTTCCCTTTGAATTAAATGAAGGTCTTATTTGATGGCACAATGATTTTTAGTAACAATGTGCTTGTGCCATGCTTCTTGTCCATATACAATTTGTAAAGCTTCAGTCAATTATACATTTTATAAGGCTGTTCTATGTAGCTTTCACTGATCACAGGAATGAAATTCCAATGCTATGGTTCCGAACCTAAACTTAATCTTTAAAATGGTTTCCTCAAAAAACGGTTAACTATTTGGAAAAAAATATTTTGTGTCATTATTTATCATATCAAACCCCAACTTTCATATTGAGTGCAATGCCACAGTTCCAAAATCAAACTGCTCTTCTCTCCACACTATTTGAATTATTAACATCTAAAAATCTATTATTTTTTTTTAATACATTGCCATTTTCATTGGATAGAGAAGAGTATGCGGGTGGTGTAAAGTTAGCGGCTTGGTGATCTGTGTTCGAATTCCAGTCGGCTTCTTTGGATTCATTTACGTCCATGATACCATTGGAAAAGGCATGAATTCCCCTCCTCCTCCTCCTCCTCCTCCAGCTATGGGTTAAATAGTAAGATTTTTACTTGGAAAAAATATTGTTAGTCTCAAAAAAAAAATTTAATGCAATATTCACCTGAAAAAAAAGAAAAAATTCTTACAAACCCCAAAAACGCTTCGGGTTTAAATAACCCATAAAGGGTTTATAAGCTGTAAAACACAAACCAATCGAGAGAGTTGAATGTATTTGTTGCGTTTTGTTACTTAGTTTATTTATGTGTTAAAATTCTGTTAGAAAAATTCGACTTTTACACGAATATATATGGATTCTGACTCCAAACGGTTTAATATTGGTAAACAGACAGACAAACAGTAGAGGTTTATATATCAGATACAATTAACATAGAGATGATAAAGGAATTAAACAAAGAAAGAGATGTGTTGGAATGGCTGCCTCGAAACAGGTCACGTAATTGATTTTAAGTACTAAAGCTTTGTTTTTGCTGCTCCTTGTATTCTCGTCCCTTACGGGATCTATGCGAGAACCGCCGGCTAAAACCCTGCGTGAATCTTTGGCTTGTTTTCTTTTCTTTCTTTTTTTTTTTTCTTTTTTTGGTTTTATTTTTGCATTTTTCTGTTTATGTGTGTGTGTGTGTGTGTGTGTGTATGTGTGTGTGTGTGTGTGTGTTCTGGCATCCCGTAACCGACACACAAGTTTCCACTTAAAAAACATTACGTCCTCAGCTAGCATCGGTCGTTCTAATGTTCTTCTCCGCCTGTCTTCCGTCGTTTCGTTTCCCCTTCTGAGCTGACGCATTTCGTCAGACAAGGCACTTAGCATGCGGTCTTCTAATTCTCGCAGAAGTGCGCATGCCCGAGAAAGAGCGACATAAAATGGCGACTTTCCTCTTCCCCCGTGGCACGCACAACACACGCATACAAACACACGCCTCGCCCTGGATTCGTGGTTAGCGATACATACTCACACATCCCCAAGAAGTGCTCTTTATTTATAGCCTTGTACCAGACAAAGGTAATTTTAACTCCCTGAATCCATCATAAAAATTCCGGATGTGGAATTAATAAATGGCAAACACTTCAGATATTACGGTGTAGGGATCAAATTTATTATATTAGATAAAGAAATTGTGCGTAGAATAGGCCGCTGCAGGGGTAGTTCTGCCAAAATTGTTACAAAACCAGAAAATTAGCCTATGAAATCGAATCACCTTCATAGATAACCTCGTCAGATCTAAGTGTAGACATGGATGTCATGCATGGTGCTAAAGTCGTTCAGAAACATCTGAAGTATCAGCTGTATACAAAAGCTTTCTCAGATAAATAATTATATATAACTACATATACACCTACATACATATGAATACACGTACACACATATGTTTGTACCCATGTGAAATAAGAATCAACATTTAAAGTGTATATGCCCTCAAAGACAACGTTTTTAGAGAATTCTAATTTTGTTTTTATGTCGACACTTGAAAATAAGTTCATTTCTTTGATTCAACAATTAGCCAGTATTTTCATATTTAATTACTATGATTTTCTATTGTATGCATAGACTGCATCTGTTCCGGAACGCTTTTAAAAATATCTTCGAGCGAATGAGGCCGCCAGTTCTTAACTAAGACAATCCCTCTTCGAACATCGTGAACTGGCGCTACAGAATCACAAACTAGGAACTGTACCAAATAAAAGAAACCACATCATTTCAAGGACATAAATTATGAAGGAATCGCTTTCTGGTTCAGAATTAGTCCGACTCAATAGCCGGCGGAATATTTTCTAATAATCGTTTCCACATTTGTAATAGCAGTTAAAATAACAATAAACCGATAACTGATATTGCTACCCATAATGCCCTAACGAGTAGCATATATAGATAGTCGAGGCATAATCCAAGCCATGTGGCCTGAATATTATGTACAAGCATTAAACAGACTGGAGCTACTTGGTATTGACCTCAATGTTTAGTTTTATATTTGCATACACTCTATCTCTGATATTGAGCATCTTGCCCACAAATAAAGTGTTGTGGAGTGGTTTCACAGTGGAGGCTTGTATTTGTATTAAGTCGGTCCAAAAATAGGTTCGACATACAAAACGTTAGGAACTTGATATGATAGGTAATGACGCAGAGAATTCTAGTTGTGGTCGCTGATATATATATATATATATATATATATATATATATATATATATATATATATATAAAAGTACGAGACGAAAATTGGATGCACCCATAGAAAGTTGATTTCAATTTTACCAAGACAAGTGAGTAATAGAATTCGTTTATTAATCCAGGGTATTAATACAGGTGTACATATGTATATTATACAAGTCAAAAAATGATTTGGTATTTTATTGGGTAGCCTTTTGCTTTAATAACGGCCTTAATTCTTGGTGGCATTCTATAGACTAAATTCGTTATTAAGTCAACGTCCTTCGTCAGATTTTTCCAGTATTCCTTTAATTCGCGAAAAAGCTCATCTTCTATGTTAACTTTTCTATTACGGGCACGCTTGCCCAAAGGTTTTCAATTGTGAACCCGAATACGTGACAGTATGCGTGCTAGAAAAAGAAAAAAATATATATGAGCCACGTACCTTGCCCCCTTTAAGTTTTAACTACGGTTTAATTAGGCGACGAAAAGTGAAATTAAATTAAACCTTTAATAAAGAGTTGTTGTTTAAACCTTTCATTCTGGTTGATATTTAAATTTAACTTAAAATTCGTTATTTATAATATTTTTAATTGCGTGTAATTACAGTAGCTATTTAATGTTACTTCAGGTTGTTTATGATTCGCCGAGATCGAAAAACGGACAGAAAGACGGATACACGTTCACTGCTCATTATTTATATACATTTTCTTCTGTAATAGTTTTAATCATACATATAATCCCTTTTAATTTATCAACTTGAGTCTTCAAATATGAACTGTCATTACATTTTATCCGTAGCACTTCTACCTGGTGAAAATCTTGTCTTGCTAGAACAATTACAACTGAAAAGTGAATCTAAGCTATGCTTTGAATACCAAAATTATATTTTATTCAGTTATATATTCACCATTATTTACAATAACTTGGCATTTATCAGGCAGCTCTTCGACGGCTTTTGAATATAAAATTCCACAAGAAATGAATTGGAAATTTTTCCGACGAAATTTTGAATCTGATTTTCATTAAAAAAGGCTTTCTCCGTCCATATCTCCATACTTTGTATATCTATATCCTTTTTTTTTAACATTTCACCCCAAGCAAGATGATAAAGCGATTAAGACGCACAGGGTTACTGAGTGTAAAAGAATATGAAAAAAAAAATTTAAGGTGCGGGAGAGTAGAATAAAAGAATAGTACACAGGGTGACTGAAGATGATGATTAGCATTCTATTTAAATTTTTGAAGGTTAAATTCGCCTGGAATTCAAGAAGTCGGAAGAGAGTTCCACAAGCAAGAAGTGCGAAAGACACCATTTTTACATGATGAAAAAATACCCCAAACTTTATAAGAACAAAGTTTTAGCTTCAAAATCTTTATGTTATTTTAGAGACAGAAAACCAAGTGATGTTTTGATTATTCAATTATATTTTTTGATACTTTTTAAATTTTAGTTAAATTTTTTCTTTTTCTTGCGTCAGCTAAAATAGTATGGGAAATTTCAGCGTCGTTTTTGCGGGGAAAATCCCATTGTTTTGGAAATTCTTACAAAATTCAAATAATTACCGGATTTAAATGAAACTTCCAGGACATAAACAAACTAGCAGTAGAGCCCGGCGTTGCCTGGGGATGTAACAGTAAGAGATAGATCAAGTATCGACCATCATAAAGACTGAAAAATAAAATTGACAAAGATTATTGTTTAAGGTTGATGGACACGCATGTCTTAATTAGATTTTTTTGTTTTTTTTTGTTTTGTGTTGTTTTTGTTTTTTTTACAAATTGGTCAAACCCAAACTCAAACAAAAACATTGTTTTCAATCATTATGAGTCTAACGATTGAATAGAATTTTATTATAAACAATTGTCTTGTAAATGGAATTTTTAAAGCATTCTGAATGTAAAAATAAAGAAAAAAGTGTGCAAGACAATAAGAAACACTGTCTGCCAAAAAAAGTGAAGTTTTGTTGAAATCGGTTGAAAAATGTAGGAAATCCGATCCCATATATAAACGAACACACACACACACACACACAAACAACCTGGGTTTTATAATAAGTATAACTCGCTATGAGTTGTCCCCCTTTCATTCTTGCGACAGCGATGCCTCTTAATCGTGCTTTCAAATTGATTTCGTGCAAAAACAATTGTGTTTTTCCAATTTTTGGCGCTGTCAGAACCACCGCAAGATAATTTACCTAGTCCTGTGAAGTTTTGTTGAAATCGGTTGAAAAATGTAGGAAATCCGATCCAATATATAAACGAACAGACACACACACGCAACCTGGGTTTTATAATAACTACTATGATGAATTAAATTATTTTAGAAATGTTTCTTTTTTAGGAAATCGTTTTTACATCTTTTACCCATCACATTTAATTTTATGAAATTTCGAGAAATTAATTTTTGTACAGTGTAATGTTTATATTAGTCATAAGCAGAAGTCCTTGAAGAATTTAAATCACTTCTTTTTTTACTTTTACCGATTTAAAAAAAAGAATTATTCCAGTCAATTGAAATTAGTTTTGAAATACAGGCAATTTTTTGGCTTATTGGAAATACTAACTGTAATCTATTAAGTTGAAATTAAAACTAAATTAAAAGCTTCAAGAAAGGTTTTTCATTTTTTTAAATTCATTTTAAACCTTTGATATCGGGTTTCTGTGGAGTTCCCTTTTTTATCCCATAAGCCTCGGCTTTTGGCGTCGTTTGTGGAGAATTAACCTTGTCAATTGCGTTTAATATATTCCACTTTTCATCACCTGTATATGATATATTTAAGGAATTGTTAGATACGGTGATACGTTCTTCATTCTAAGTGGTTTCCGGAAATGGAAATTATGGCTGGACTTAATAGTTGATTTACCGGAAGTCAAATTAAACGAAACTCTATGATGTTATGTTTTGCAACTTTATCCAGTACGTTCTTACCAACAACGTTTGTTTTCGGTTTGTTTTCTTCTTATCAACTTCGGATTAAAAAAGATGTCACTACCTTTCCTCCCCAGCATTCCTATATCACGTGATTATATCCGCGCCCGTGGTCGTTCAAAGGAACCCCCGAATCTATAGTAATTTCTTCGGAGAATAGAAGAAAACTTTTCTTCTCGCCCCCATTCTTGGTACGCCTCTAGAATTTTGGTTTTCTTAAATTCTTTAATTAAAATATATATCTCTGCGGATGTGCGTTGGACGACAACGCCGTTAATAACGAAAGCGAAGGAACATTTTCGAAATCCTCCGAATGCTCCCGCTCCAAAGTCTTGGAAAATATATGAAGTAATTATTTCTCTGCGCTACAGACACATCATATAAAGAAGGTCTTGTCAATTTTTTTTCTAAATCTTAGTCCGATACATGGCCCAATAACCACTGAAAACAGAGAATTAGTGAACTTGTTTGAGGAAGAAGTTCAGGTTACGAGGACATGTTGACGAGGGTACGGTTGTAGTGATCGGGTAAGCATTCTCTCCGGGGTCTGTTCCAGAAAGTAGCATTTCTATGTATTAAGTTTTCTGTATGGAACTTCCTTTTTACTAATTGAAGAAGGGCGTGGGGACGATTTGAACCTGTGAACGTGGCATGACAGCTCCTAGATGTAAGGGTCTGAACTGGTGGAACTAAGGAATTTAACTCGCTTGAGCATTTGCCAAAGAAATAGGAATAGACTTGTGACTTTTCGCCTGTATAAAAGACGTAGGATTGAAAAAAATTAATCACCCACAAAAGCTTTTGAACTCTATCAATTATAAAATGGCAAGACCCTGCAGCTCTAGCTCAAAATAGGGCCAGTTCATATATATATATATATTTTATATATATATATATATCAAGGGTTTATATTCATATATATGCACTGAAGTGAATTTCATTGTCCAGTACTTTGAGCACTATTTTGAATCGTAAGCCGTGCAACTAGATTTACTTTATTAGGCGCTTTTTGCTATACTGGCAAGACTTTCCTGGTGGGACATATATATATATATATATATATATATATATATATATATATATATATATATATATATATATATATATATATATATATTTCTTTGGGCATTTTAGATCTTGGCTGGATGATTTAACCCCCCACCCCACTCGACATACCGTACGGGTTTGGTTTGCTTGCTAAATTGAATTGAATTCGTCCGGTGGTATATAAGATATTTGTTTTATTACAAGTCACTGCCTAGTCGCCAGTCATTGTCGACCTGGTTTTGAATGAATATCTATCTATCTATCTATCTATCTATCTCTGTATATATATATATATAAGGTTGGTGCAAAAATAATGTCGTTTTCTCATATAGTAACATATGTGACAAAACGACATTATTTTTGCACCAACCTAATATATATATCTTTGACCTTTATCGAACTCCTCTCTCTCTCTCTCTCTCTATATATATATATATATATATATACATATGTGTGTGTACATATATATATGTGTGTGTGTGTGTGTACTCTCTCTCTCTATATATATATATTCAGAAATATAGTTTAAAGGGTACTATATTTATCGGATAATGTGCTCAATATCAGAGATAGAGCGTATGTAAATATAACACTCAGGGGCGACAGACTGTTTCATGCTAGGCCTGACGATTGCGTCTTAGTGTTCACTTCAATGTTCAATTTTATATATATATATATATATATATATATATATATATATATATATATATATATAGCGAGACTCTTCGTAAGCCGAATTGAGTCACTCTCGGTCACTGGGCGTGTTTCCAAAAATAAATACGCTAAAAATCCACCTAAAAATTCAAGTCTAGCCGCACTGATGAGCTGTGACATTATATATATATATATATATATATATATATATATATATATATATATATATATCTTTGACCATTTTCTGTCTATGTCTAACCATTATCTATCTATCTATCGATCTTATTTAATTCATATGTATCTATCTATCTATCTATATATATATATATATATATCTTTGAACAGTGTGTAACTTTCTCTGGCCATTATCTATCTATCTATCTATCTCATTTAATTTATATCTATCTACACACACACACATACACACACACACATATATATATGTATGTATGTATGTATGTGTGTCCCTGTTCATATCTATTTTTTCTCTGTGTGAAGGTCAAATCCCTGTATCTGTCTGTTTATACTCCATGTTTAGTTTGAGCTGGTTTTTGCAAAAAGTAGTTTCTGCAGCGGTCCAAAGAACGATACCATTTTTTTCAGTATCTTTAGCGATGGATTTTAAATATATTCGTTAAAGCTTGATGTAAACTTGCGTCCCAAAGACGTTCAATCGGGTAGCGTCTTTGAGAGTACAACCTTTCACAATGACAGCAGATTCTTGGTCTTCTCTCTGATTTCGCAGCGTTTATTAAAATAAATTTATCCGTGGACATGCGTTGGAGACCGATGCTGTTAGAAACGGAAGCGTAGGAACACTTTCAAATACCTTTCGAGCCCCTTGCACCAAAGTCATGGGAAAGATATAATTTAATTCTTTCTTTATAATACAAACACATCATTTGTCTTAGTGAAGGTCAAATCATTTCTGGGTCACCCATGAAATACAACCGTTTCTGATTTTAAGTTTTTAAGGAGCTGAGCGTCGCCAGGTAAAACCTAAAAGGTCATAACATTTTGTCCTTTGGCAAATTTATTATCCGTTTTGGAAAATCATTCCCCCTTTTTACACTGCAGTGTGGGTGTGATAATGGTTAACAGCACAAAAGAGAGAGTCTGCTTTGACCTTAGTCCTATTTACTTTGAGAAAGGCATGAACTCATCTCTTCCCGCTCTGCCAATTTCAGATATAGGTAAAAAGCAGAATATACTAACCAGACCGTGAAAAGGAAAACTCTGCATTTCGCAAACAGGCCAGGAAATTGTATGGGGATAATGGATAAAATGAGAAGATACAGGTGACGAAGTTTGGAAGGGATAAGGTGTAGAATGAGAAGATACAGGTGAGAAGTTTAGAAGGGATAAGGGGTAGAATGTGAAGATACAGACGATGAAGTTTAGACGGGATAAGGAGTAGAATGAGAAGATACAGGTGGGAAGTTTGGAAGGGATAAGGAGTAGAATGAGAAGATACAGGTGGGAAGTTTGAAAGGGATAAGGAGTAGAATGAGAAGATACAGGTGTGAAGTTTAGAGGGGATAAGGGGTAGAATGTGAAGATACAGATGATGAAGTTTGGAAGGGATAAGGAGTAGAATGAGAAGATACAGGTGGCAAGTTTGGAATGGATAAGGGTAAAATGTGAAAATACAGACAATGAGGTTTGAAAAGGATAAGGAGTAGAATGAGAAGATACAAGTAGGAAGTTTAGAAGGGATAAGGGGTAGAATGTGAAGATACAGACGATGAAGTTTGAAAGGGATAAGGAGTAGAATGAGAAGATACAGGTGGCAAGTTTCGAATGGATAAGGGTAAAAGGTGAAGATACAGACAATGAGGTTTGAAAGGGATAAGGAGTAGAATGAGAAGATACAAGTGGGAAGTTTAGAAGGGATAAGAGGTAGAATGTGAAGATACAGACGATGAAGTTTGGAAGGGATAAGGAGTAGAATGAGAAGATACAGGTGGCAAGTTTGGAAGGGATAAGGGTAAAAGGTGAAGATACAGACAATGAGGTTTGAAAGGGATAAGGAGTAGAATGAGAACTTACAGGTGGGAAGTTTAGAAGGGATAAGAGGTAGAATGTGAAAATACAGACAATCAGGTTTGAAAGGGATACGGGTAGGATGTGAAGATACAGACGATGAAGTTTGGAAAGGATAAAGTGTATAATGAGAAGATACAGGCGAACTCTCAGAAGCTATCTTATCTGGAACCATCCAAAATATTTCCTTGGTCCCATTGAGTAGTTTATTATTCTAATTCTTGCCTATATTAATATCCATGAATATCTCTACCTCTACAAGAAACGGACTGTTCTGCCCAAATGATGAGTAGTTTTGCGTCGCTTGTAAATTTCAGTAGTACACTTGTAATCGTCGACCCTCACCCAAATGCGAACACACGGACACAAACGCATCTCACTTAAACAAAGAGGATTTGATTTAAATAAATGCATAGCCTGTTGTTTACGCGCACCGACGCCGACTGGCACAAAAGAGAGTCACTTGAGCTAAGAGAAAACAATAGGTAGAGAGAGAAGAGTTGAATTTACCCACACTTTACAAACGCGCCATTGTTTACAATAATAAAAATCTATCGTTCTAAATCAGGAACATTAGACGTATACCGTGTGTAACAGCAAAACTGTCCAAATCGTGTAACAGCAAAATTGTCCAATTGTTAGATTAAGCTTTCGACCATTTTATCTTTATCTTAGAGATGAGTAAAGATATCTTACTGGAATTCTTCGAGGTTTTTATAACACTAGTGGACTCTACTTTGAGCAATAAGAATGTATAATTACTCTCCAGGCTTAACAGAAGAATCGTGATGAAATCGCACATAAACGAAAATGACATGTTCATCATTAATTAATCATAGCTAAGGATCGGAAGCTCATGAAGTATTGAATTAAAATTCAAATATACATATATATATATATATATATATATATATATATTATTCCACGATCCTTTTCCAACTTATTCAAGATGATCTTCGCCCTCTCTAACCGTCTAACTTTCTGTCCTGGAGTAACAAGTTGCCTCACAAGCTTCACGTACGAGTTCATTTTCAAGTCTTTTTTCACTGCTCTTTGGACTGTCATAGGTGAAACTCCTCTCACGTGCTAAACGTTTTATGGATTGAGTTGGATCTTTTCTAATTGATCTCTTTAGCTCTCAGGTTAAAACTCATTTTTATACCTTCTTATTATTGTTCTTTTTTAACTAACACAAGGCCCAAGATCAACTTTGTTATGTGCGCAGTAAGGGTAAGAGGCACAGGATAGATAGATAGATAGATAGATAGATAGATAGATAGATAGATATGAAGAGACAAATAGATAGGTAGATACATACATACTTACATAAATGCATGCGTACAAATATCTTTAATAGTCTGAGATAGGCAAATGTGGAGGAATAGATAGATAGATAGATAATGGTCAAAGATATATATATATATATATATGCGAAGATGAATGGAGGCATAACGTCACCATCACTAGTGATCACTCCAAACACCATGATGTTGACTGCACTGTCCTCAGATTGACACCAAAACATTCTGAAATGTTCCTATTGGAACTTCCGGCGCGAATGCCAAACAGTACAGCAAACCGTGTCCAAATTTCTGGCGGAGAGAATTGCGTTGTGATGATATTTTTTCTCACATACGGTGCCCAACTGAACCTACTATACTGTGTTGACAAAATCAAGAACAAACAACGCGCATGCGCGAAATTGAAAATATAATGTGACAATTTACCTATCGCACCCTTTATATAGATATCTATCTGTCCGTGTCCTATCGTTCTCTCTGTATCGCGCTGTTTATCTCAGGCTATTAATAACAGATCTATCTATCTATCTATCTATCTATCTATCTATCTATCTGTCTGTCTATCTATCTATCTATCTATCTATCTATCTATCTATCTATCTATCTAACTATCTATCCCAGTCTGTTCATATTTATCTATCTATCTATCTATCTATCTATCTATCTATCTATCTATCCCAGTCTGTTCATATCTATCTATCTATCTATCCCAGTCTGTTCATATTTATCTATCTATCTATCTATCTATCTATCTATCTATCTATCTATCTATCTATCTATCTATCCCAGTCTGTTCATATCTATCTATCTATCTATCCCAGTCTGTTCATATCTATCTATCTATCTATCTATCTATCTATCTATCTATCTGTCTGTCTGTCTGTCTATCTATCTATCTATCTATCTATCTATCAATTGAGAATGTCTATAATTCGCTTGTGAATTTCATAATAGCGTAAATACTTTGAACAACTTCTGTTCCAAATAGGTTTCATATATATATATATATATATATATATATATATATATATATATATATATATATATATATGATGAAATGCAAATGAAAGTTGATGTATTCAAGATACACCCTCTGTAATTATAGGGATATCAACTTTCAACATATTCACAATTTTCTTGGATTCAAAGGTTAATATGTTTTTGAAATTCACCGAATTATTACTGCAGTTTTGCAAAGACGAATCCTATTTTTAATATATGCTGCATTTTATCTGATTATGCTGATGTTCTCTATATTCCTATGTGGGTCATATTAGCTATTGTACAATGTCCGGTAAATTTGAAAAGCGCTTTTGAAAAAAAAATTACTCAGCTTTTTATATTCGGTCAGCTGCTGTCCATTTTCTTAACAAACCAAGGGGAAAAATCGAAAGTTTCTTAAATACTTAAGCTTGTTGTTCTTGCACGACACAGAAAAAAAATCAAACTTTTCAGCCAAATTGATTTATTACCACTAAACTAAGAAAAGCTGCCTACGGTGTCATAGAACAGCATCACGAATTTACAACCTTCATCTGCTATTCCACGACCGTTATTGCCGCATAGCAAATCTTCTATGTAAATATCTCTATTGTAATGTCCATTATAAGCACTCTGAAGATGGCTCATTTGAGCCGAAAGCTTAAATCAATGAACAGCATAATAAAAAAGTGTCTAAATGTTGAACAGCTTTTTCTTTATTTCCTCCCGAAATTAAAACAACAATACAAAACTAGAACGCTTCATAATCAAACATAATAGACATTCGTTGTCTGTTATATTTAACGATATATGCTTGGATATATATATATATATATATATATATATAATAGACAGTCCGACAATTTTTTTTACAATAAACGGTATTATCGACCTGAATGTCAGAGAAACTTTCATAGAAAATATGCGTTCTCTGACAGGAATCGAACCTGTATCCTATATGTAACCGTCATATAGCCTGACGTGCTTTACCGACTTAGCCACAGAGGAGCGTTTCGTTTAGCAAGGTCGATATTACTGTTTTTAAACAACAATTCTCCGTGATTTTCTCTCATGCCTATCCAAATGTAAAAAATGACGTCACTCATTATGAAATGATGTCTGACAATTACTTTAAGACATATCTGTCTTAATATATATATATATACACACACACACACACATACACACACACACACACACACACACACACACATATATATATATATATATATATATATATATATATATATATATGAACTCGTTCATTATATATGACAATTTCTAACTTGTTATCCCAGGGTTACCTGCGTACAAAGTATTAATATTTATTCTACGTCCGTTTCTCATCTCCATTCCCTCTCTCTCTCTCTCTCCCTTTCTCTTACTTCCGCTCCCTCCCTTTTCTTTTATCTTTCTTTTTTAATTCTCTCTCTTTCTCTCCTGATTCTTACTATCCGCTTTCCCTCTATCTTTCTCTCATGTCTCCACTCTCTCACTCTCTACGTTCTATTCTATATCCCTCTCTCATAACCTCTCCTGTCTCTCACTTATCCTTATGCTTCTTTCTATCCACATCTTATTTCCTTTCTTTCTTTCTTTCTTTCTTTCTTTCTCACACTTCTCTACTCTCCTCTTTTCCACCATCTTTTCCTCTTCCACTTTCTCATCTCTCTCTCTCTCTCTCTGTTCTATACCTTTCTTTCCTTACTTTCCTTCTTTCTCCTCCTCTCATAATCTCTTCTGTTTATCACTCTTCCTTCCCTTTCTTTCTCCCCACCTCTCTTCCCTCGCTCTTTCTCCTCTACTGTTCTCTGTCTTTCTATTTTTCTCTTTCTCTCTCCCCTTTCAACCATTTTCACTTATTCACTCTCCATCTCTTCTATCTATCTACATCTCTCCTGTCTCTATTCATTCTCTTCCTCTTTTTCTATCTCCCTCGACCTATCCCAACCTCTCTGTCTGCCTATCTGTCTGTCTGCCTGTCTCTCTCTCTCTCTCTCTCTCTCTCTCTATATATATATATATATATATATATATATATATATATATATATATATATCCATACGCCCACTATCTTTTTCACTTTTCCTTCTTTCACTTCTCCATCAAACCTCTCCCACCTTCTCTCTCTCTCTCTCTTTCTCACTCTTTCTTTCTTTCTTTCTCTGTTCCCCCTCTTTCTCTCTGTCTTCCTCTATCATTCTCTGTCTTTCCCTCTCTCTCTTTCTCTCTATTTATCTCTCTCTATTTCTTTCTCTCTTTTTTCTCACTCTCTCTCTTTCTTTCGCTCTTTCTTTCTCTCTCTTTCTCTCTCTCATTATTTCTCTCTCTTTCTCTCTCTCTTTCTTTCTCTCTCTTCCATTCTCTCTTTCTCTCTCTTTCTCTCTCTCTTTTTCTCACTCTTTCTCTCTCTCTTTCTTTCTCTCTCTTTCCTGCCTTTTTCTTTCTCTCTATTTCTCTCTCTCTCTATTTCTCTCTCTATTTCTCTCTCTTTTTCTCTCTCTCTTTCTTTCTCTATGTATTTCTCTCTCTTTCCTTCTCTCTTTCTCTTTCTCTCTCTCTTTCTCTTTCTTCTCTCTCTTTCCTTCCCACTTTCTTTCTCTTTCTTTCTCTCTCTCTCTATTTCTCTCTCTTTCTTTCTCTATGTCTTTCTCTCGCTCTTTCCTTCGCTTTCTCTCTCTCTCTCTCTCTCTCGACTCGTTTCATGTCTATATATAGAATCAAAAATCGATTTACAACATCATTTTCGAGGTTAATCCTCAGGTGTTGACGGTTACAGAAGTACAAATTTAATAAGTGGGAAATTTATTCCTGGTTTAAAATTAGCAGTCGTAGAATCCCAGCTTGTTGAAATATGTGTGCTAAAAACCACCCGATTAGGTATTAAACAACTTTTATCTACTTACACTCACAACATACGAGCTTAGAGAAAAGAAAATACATCTGCTCATGAAATAATGACTGACAAAACGATCCTTGCATGAAATTAATATTAAAGATAGATATATACATTCCATCACCGCCTATCAAACCCGAACTACTGCCAGTCACGATGAACGGGCGTACCCTCGGGAAGGCACCGTACCTTGAGAGAATATTGGGCCACAATCACACCCGTCCTCAAGTGGAAATCTTATATACGATCCATCGCTAAAGATGCCGGTAAAATGATCGGCTCCCTGTAGCGCTCCAGTGGGTACCTGTAAATAAGAGCTATCTTCTACCTTTATAAAAGCCAGATCAGGCTGTAAATGGAGTTGTGTTGCCATATTTCAGCATGAGCTATCCAGCAAAAGCGTCTCCGAGTCGTTGTTGAAGAAGAATTATTTTCCACCCTCCAACTTTCCCACTCTCACAAGCAGCATGTGGCGAGTCTCTCAATATTCCTAAATAATGAAAATTTATTAAACCATAGACATGAGTTAACGGTTTTTTGCCGGCATCAACAAATTTTCGCATTAAATAATTAGCATAAAAAAGAAAAAAACAAATTTTATAGTCTAATAAAAGGTTTAAAAGCTTAACCCAATCATAAGATAGAAAAACTCTTTATAAAGTCGTAAAAAAATCAAATTGTAGTTCAGTGCGGAGCGTTTATGTACGAAACAGCCCTTTAGAAAATAAATGAATAAATACATAAATAAATAAAAATAAATAAATAAATAAAAATTCTTTAGACAGTTAAAGACAGTATTATGGTGGCAACAGCCATCTGTCGCTGTGACTGACCAGACGATGTGCGTACATGAATGCCATCATTTGCTTTGAAATGAACACCCCGGCCCTCTTTCTTTATTTTGACCTCTTTCCGAAGGTAACTGATATCTTGATACAAACTAACTCGTATGCCCCTTATCAAAATGGTCTTTTCATAGTAATTAATTTTGAAAATGAACATACTGATAAAGATGCGTAAATTTCAAGATTGGTTATTCCTAAAATTTCGCTTGAGGATGAAACTGGGCTTGATACTTTAATTTAATTTAATTTTAATAATTATACTGAGGTTTTTGGCTTTTGTTTTTGAAACATGAGAACTCTTATGTAGCGAAGAAAACATATTTTTAAAAATATAATTATAATATATTTTTAAAAATATAATTATAATATATATATATATATATATATATATATATATATATATATATATATATATATATATATATATTGGATGTATTTGGTCAGTAAAATATTGTTCCTATTTCTATTTATTTATTTATCATTTTTAATATATTTTAATTAAAATTTCTTACTAACTTTAATACATACACAAGCATACACACACAGACGCACACACACACACACACATATATATATATATATATATATATAGATATATAGATATATAGATATATAGAGATATAGATATAGATATATATTACTTAGCCCTTCGTTGCTTTTTATGCAATCATTCATAATATTTTTTTCGATCAATTCGGCTAAACCAAGGCAATGATGCCACTAAGATGCAAGGCGCTACTGGGAATGAAAGAACATGAAAAGATTTTAGTAGTACCCGGAAATCGGATATTAAACAGAAAACAAGGGATAAAACTGTACTCCTGTTCACAAGACAGGAGAGGTGTGTGAACAGGGCGATTGTAGGACCTATTTACTTCTATTGAGGAAATAGATAATTAGCAAATAAAAGTTTAGGCGGAGACGTTAGAAGTATAGAGTTGAAATAATCTTTATAAGGAGCCAGAAACCCAATCCTAAACAGGAAGCAAGTGGTAAATCCCTAATCCTCTTCAAAAATGCGCCGAAAGATTTATATCTGAGGTGCTGATGGCGGTACAGCATCTATTATGGCTGTACAGGAAGACAAGGGAATGACAGTCTTGACTGCTCGGAATGTATGTGAAGACGCTCTCCCCCGATGTCGCCTTGTTGTTTTCATCCCGTCGAGCACGCTTCTCTGGGGCGGCAGCGGACCTTCGTTTCTCCTCTCTTCGCTCCAACCTTCGGGTATAAAACGCGCCTCCAGCGTGTGCTATCGTTGGCAACCTCTTCCCACTTCTCGGTGTCCATGTCTGTCACCCTCATGACCTCTTTTGCAGACGTCCTTTAAGCGAAGATGAGGTCGCCCACGTGCCTTCTTGCCGGCCGTCAATTCATTCTTCGAGACCCTCCCATCCTGCATACGGTGTATACGCCCAAACGGGCACGTACCCCGTGTACTGGGTGCAAAGCGGAGCCGACGCTGTGGCAGAAGGGCGAGTAACTCGGCACCGGTGAAAACTACGGTATTGGTGACCCGGTCAAACCAACTGATACCCAGAAAAAAAGGGCTTAGACAGAAGCGTCTATCTTTTTAAATTTGGATTTTTTAATGTAACTATAACAACAAAAACATTTCGATTTCATTTTTGACTTGAAAAAGTTGGAAGACGAAACGCGTCGGCAAAATCTAAGATTTTTTCCAATTGTCATTTTATACCTGTTTGTTTTGTCCACAGAATTGATCTGGGAATTTAACATACACAGACATATATATATGTGTGTGTGTGTGTGTGTGTGTGAATTGGGATCAAAAACAGATCAGACATGGGTAAGTATTTACTCTGTCCTCCCACTAGGACGAGATGTGACACAAGGTCTATTTTTAGATGGAGTCCCGAGCGCTTACATCCGGGACAGATCAAAAATTTCCCTGAGCCCCCGCAACCGTCGGTTGCGCTGGCCTCGGTGCGAGCACCGATCCCTCCCTCTGGTGCAATGGTAGGGTGCGGCTTCGGATAGCTGTTCCCCAGGGCTGGGCACCTCTTCAGTATAATTTTCTCAGTTGCCCCTCTGTCCTTTGACAGAGAAGCCTCTGAGTGCACTCTGCCCAAAGTTAGAGACACAACTAAGAGATGATGAGTAAACGGGAACCTACTCAAAAAGAGCATACATGGGTAGGAATCTGAGAGAATAATACGATACATACAAATAATAAAACGTTTATCCACCTAACAGGTTTCTCTTTTATTAAAACTTCATCAGAGAATGATTTACAAAGAGAGAGAAAAAAAAGAAAATACTGGTATTTTTATTTTTGCGTTGTTTGATTTCACTGGTTAATCAGGCTTCAAGCGCATTTGACTTGTTAAGCAGCGTTAGTATAATTAAATGCTTTCTGATCTCAAGGAGAGACGATACATTCTTTTGAAGCTCCAAAGTTTTATTTTAGTTACGCTTGGAATCCGTTAATTTTTGTAGGCTTCGAAAGCACGATGGGGAGAATCCACGTTCAGAGAAAGTCCCCAACGCCACAGACGCTAACTGACGAAGGTCGAAGATGAATAAACAATTATTCTACGTATGAGAGTTTTATTCTTGTGTTCTGTACCTTCATGACATTACATGCTGATATTCAAGATAGTATTTTTCTCTCAAAAAAAAAAAAAAAATATGCTACACGATCTTCCAGTTCTTCTGCGTGGTCATTTGTCGCAAATACCGTCGATAATAGGGGCGTTAAAGTCAACATATTGTATAAAGAAAGGTTCTACTATTGATGCGCATTTCGTGAGTTTAACCAAATTTTATGAACCTGTTGTTCAATTATTAGCAATGATTTGATAAACGCATGCCTAACTAGATAACGATAAAAATTTACTAATTGACTTAGCAGAGGCGTAATTAGCGAGGCTTGTGTTGTCGGAAAAGCATTTGCTGGCGTTTACGTCAATAGAGCTGCGTTAGAAAATTGCCCTTAGCGGATTTTACTGAAGGCCATCGACGCATGACACTGATTTTGTGAACATTGGAAGAGAGAATAAAAGCGAGAGAAACAAAGAGAGGAAAAGAAAGAAAGAAAGAAAGAAAGAAAGATGAAAACTAGTTTAAATGGAACATTGAAGCAGGCTGAGAAAGAAAGAAAGAAAGAAAGAAAGAAAGATGAAAACTGGTTTAAATGGAACATTGAAGCAGGCTGAGAAAGAAAGAAAGATGAAAACTAGTTTAAATAGAACATTGAAGCAGGCTGAGAAAGAAAGAAAGAAAGAAAGAGAGAAAGAAAGAAAGAAAGAAAGAAAGATGAAAACTGGTTTAAATGGAACATTGAAGCAGGCTGAGAAAGAAAGAAAGAAAGAAAGAAAGAAAGATAAAAACTGGTTTAAATGGAACATTGAAGCAGACTGAGAAAGAAAGAAAGAAAGAAAGAAAGAAAGAAAGTAAGAAAGAAAGAAAGAAAGAAAGAAAGAAAGATGAAAACTGGTTGAAATGGAACATTGAAACAGGCTGAGAAAGAAAGAAAGAAAGAAAGAAAGAAAGAAAGATGAAAACTGGTTTAAATGGAACATTGAAACAGGCTGAGAAAGAAAGAAAGAAAGAAAAAAGAAAGAAAGAAAGAAAGAAAGAAAGATGAAAACTGGTTGAAATGGAACATTGAAAGAAGCTGAGAAAGAAAGAAAGAAAGAAAAAAGAAAGAAAGAAAGAAAGAAAGAAAGAAAGAAAGAAAGATGAAAACTGGTTTAAATGGAACATTGAAACAGGCTGAGAAAGAAAGAAAGAAAGAAAAAAGAAAGAAAGAAAGAAAGAAAGAAAGAAAGAAAGAAAGAAAAAAGAAAGAAAGAAAGAAAGAAAGAAAGAAAGATGAAAACTGGTTGAAATGGAACATTGAAAGAAGCTGAGAAAGAAAGAAAGAAAGAAAAAAGAAAGAAAGAAAGAAAGAAAGAAAGAAAGAAAGATGAAAACTGGTTGAAATGGAACATTGAAAGAAGCTGAGAAAGAAAGAAAGAAAGAAAGAAAGAAAGATAGAAAGATGAAAACTGGTTTAAATGGAACATTGAAACAGGCTGAGAAAGAAAGAAAGAAAGAAAGAAAGAAGAAATAAACAAAGAAAAAAGAAAGAAAGAAGATCAGTATTTTAAATAGGAATTGAAAAATGTAAAGAAAGAAAAAAAGAAACAATCAAAAAAGAACGAACGAAAATAAGAAAA
The DNA here is from genome assembly GCA_963932145.1 of Acanthosepion lycidas. Lineage (NCBI taxonomy): Eukaryota > Metazoa > Mollusca > Cephalopoda > Sepiida > Sepiidae > Acanthosepion > Acanthosepion lycidas. Next base: position 87,238,701 of record OZ010602.1, on the reverse strand, counting down.
ATGAATCAAACGGGACGAACATTTGAAATATTTATTGGCTGAGATAGATAGATAGATAGATAGATAGATAGATAGATAGATAGATAGATAGATGGAAAACAATGAAAAAACTTAGGGAAAGAGAGCGAAAAATTGAAAGCGAAATTGGGACAGACCGTCGAAGAAAGAAAGAAAGAAAGAAAGAAAGAAAGAAAGAAAGGTAAAAAAAATGGATAAAAAGGAACAAGCAATTGAAAGGTTCGTTACAAGCGGACTAGAAGAAAAGAAAGAAGACAGCGAACCGAAAACAAATTTTCATTGGTTAATCATGTTTCATGTGCATTCGACTTGTTAAACAAACGTTACTCTCATTTATGACGTTACGAATTCAAGAAGAGACAAAAAGTCCCTTCGAAACTCCAAGGAATTAACGGATTCCAAATGAAAAATCGGAAATATTCCTTTATGTATGTAAGTGTATCATAATTCTAGTTTGTCTCTGTGGGATTCAGATGATAATGTATATTCGTATGTGTGTGTTTGTGTGTGGGCGCGCGCACGCGCGCGTGTGTGTGTGTGTGTGTCTGTGTGTCTGTGTATAATTATCTCAAATATGATTTAAATAATTTGGTTAAATAATGTGGACAATTTCTGTCTATCAGATTTTTATTTACTTTTTCAAATTTCCGAATAAATTGCGTTATGTGTTCGATAACTTTGCCAAAGTTCATATTTATTTTTATTTTATATTATTACCATATATATATATATATATATATATATATATATATATATATATATATATATATATATATACTTAATGGAGAGATGGCATGTTTCTTCTTAGAATTTATCGAGTTAGGTCCTTTCCTAAATATAACAATCAACATACCTCCGTTATATTGATGATGTTCCCCTTATGGTACTGATTTACTTGACCTAGTAGATCAACTAAGTACAAATAGTCGAACACACAACAGTATTTACATACGAAATGATAGAACACAATCCTTTATCCTTCCTAGATATTATGCGTTAACAACAGATTAAAACTCAGTGTCCACTGGAAATCAACCAACAAAAACAACCTAATAAACTTCTATTCGCATCATAAAATGAAAATAAAATCCGGCATAATCATCGGGTTCTACCTAAGAGCACGAAGAATATGCAGCCCAGATTATTTACACCAAAAATAGAAATACATTGAAAATACTTCCAAACTAATTATTTTATATTCAAGAAAATATTATCCTGCCAACTAACTCTATCACATCTATAATCGAACAGATCTACATCCAAAACAATAAAAGACTTAGTCAATACTAAACAAAACAATAAGTTAAAATTTGAAAGAGGTGTTTACTCCAACGTTTGTAATAACTGTCGCAAAAATACAGAGGAGAAATCTCAAGAAATCTAAATTAAAGATTATATGAACACAAAAGGGATACTTTATAAAACAATAAATTAAATGCATTGGTTGCCCAGCGTAAAGACACTGGCCACAATTTTGGTATAAAAATGCTACTCTGATCAAAGGAGAAAATAAATGTCTAGTGGGTGCCTTAATCGCAATGTGGTCTACTGTAAATTTGCATCCTGGCTCATATAACATTTCATAATTCCTAATAGATCATCTAATATCACAGTGTGGAAGACCTACTTAAAAAAGTGATGGAAAGAAAAAGAAAAAGACCCTAAAGGAATTCGGCTAGATACAAAAAAAAAAAGAAATCTAAAATTCTTCGCACTCTTCTGTCGTACTCATGTGTAGTTGTACCAACAGAACAAATTTAGTCCGATGAAGCCCTCAAGGACAAAATACGTCACAATTAAATTTTTCCACTTTGTCATACAATTTCCTCAATACTGTTCTTCATATATATATATATATATATATATATATATATATATATATTTATATATATATGTGTGTGTGTGTGTGTATATATATATATGATCAATACAAATATAAAATTTATCACTTAGCCGATTAATGTTATACGCATACAAACACCACACACGCACACACACACATACAAGCACACACATACACACACATACAAGCATACACACACACCCACATATATACATATATATATATGTGTGTGTGTGTGTGTGTGTGTGTATGATCAATACAAATATAAAATTTATCACTTAGCCGATTAATGTTATACGCATACAAACACCACACACGCACACACACACACACACACATATATATATATATAAATATATATATATATATAAATATATATATATATATATAGGTACGATGGGAAAGAATAGAGTACACTTCTAACGTTCTTAACATTTAACTTAAAAGAGGGCTCAATATATAGAGCAACATTATTTATTTTAGGATATTACAACAAAAACACGTAAGAATCGCTACGCAATTGCTGTCGTGTTTCAGCGATTAACAATGCGTCTCCCCAGGCAATTGCAAATTACTGGTGAGTGAACGATTAATCTAGCTTCAAATCTCTTCTTTTTGAAAAAAAAAAGATATAAGGCTTGAGGTTTTTGTCCTGATCAACCAAATTGAATATGACCTACGTTAAATTCAAACTAAGCGAAAAAGAAAAAATTGAAATTATTATCTTAAAAAATGTGTCATGGCCAGGAATTATAATCACCTGAGGTGAGGCATTGTTATGCGTTGAAACAAAACTGCAATTGTGTAGCGATACTTACATGTTTTTGCTGTAATATGCTAAAATGAATATGAATATATATATATATATATATATATATATATATATATATATATATATATATATATATATATAGTTTTAAGGTGTGCTATATTTATGGGGTAAAGTGCTCAACATCAGAGACAGAGCGTATGTAAATATAAATATAAAAGTCAACAGGGTGTTTCATGCTAGACGATTGCGTCTAGCAGAAAACAGATTGCCATCTCTGAGTGTTGACTTCAATGTTCACTTTTATATATATTATTATTCATATATATATATATATATACTTGAACATCTACTTAAATACATGTATCCAAATCCACCAAAAATAACGTTGGAAGTAATATATATATATATATATATATATATATATATATATATATATATATATATACTTGAACATCTACTTAAATACATGTATCCAAATCCACCAAAAATAACGTTGGAAGTAATATATATATATATATATATATATGCATATATATATATATATATATATATATATATATATATATACATACATATATATATATATATATATATATAGATAGATAGATAGATAGATAGATAGATTAGGTTGGTGCAAAAATACTGACGTAATAATGTCGTTTTTTGACTTTTTTTTAACGTCAAAAAACGACATTATTACGCACCAACCTAATATATATATAATCTACAACTATTTACAAATATCAATACTTCATCACTTTTGCGGAGTAGAAGTTTTCAAAGCTTTGAAATATTTCCTCGTCATATTACTGACGTTCTGGGAGGGCGCCCACAATATATAATGCACACCTGTTCCTCCATCGCATTTATCTAGCGAGGCCAGCGTCAATAAGTGTTGCACCCAGCGAATCACGTCGCAAAAGTTTAAATCCGTCCCAAGATCTGTCTGGAATTCAGTAGACAACGCGGTCTGCGTTTAGGTGTGAAAGCACTCGGCGGGAAATGATCGCTTGCAGACGGAATCCCTCCAGTGGCGGGGCATCTAAGAACAAAATAAATGTGAACGGCGACCTTTGAGCTTGTCTCTATATAATGAAGGTGCACCGTACGACACTCGCTGAAACGTGATAGCAACAAAGAGTCGAAAATCTACGGAGTCTAATAATATTATACCGCCGAATGTTATTAGCGACTGCTGTAACCCTATCATAAATGTCAACATATATTCTGTTCTTTTAGATTTCAGAACATTGTTTTAATGTAATAGTCATTGATATCTGCAGTAAGTTAAATGAAATATTATTAACTAGCAATTCGAGAGGACTTTAGGCTATCTCCTTCGTTGGGCTTTTAGGCCTTCAACATTTTACGTTCAACGTCCTTAAAAGTTATAAGAATTTGGAAATAATAAAATTATTTTATCTTTATTCGTCACCTTAATTCGGCCAAATCTTTCTTCGTATACGCAACCGAACTCCGTTGTTTTATTTTCCGCGCAATTTTTATTTTCTTTTAAAATCATCATTCTTTATCATTTCCCATAAATCACTGTTAAAAGACAATAGGAAACCCGAACTATGTAATATTTCTAATACGTCACAGTACGCCTGCCAGAATAAGTGAAATCACATATGAGCAACGTACCGTGCCCCACTTAAATTGACCAGGACCGACGTTCGGTGTTTGTAAGGGGTCCGGTGTTTCAACGTGATTTGACCGTAAGCCCAAACCATGAACATGACCCGAGTTTTCAGGTCGATGTTTGGATTTTGTAGCTAAATAGTACACCAAGCGCAAAAGCCTTTGTATTTACTGCTATACTAAATTTATTGTAAACTAGCTTACTAGTCACCCTTCAAGCAGACTTTACGCTTTTCGGCCTTTGGCCTTTTGCCTTTAGAATCCTATGTACGCAAAAGTTATAAGAATTTGGAAATAATAAAATTATTTTATCTTTATTCGACACCTTAATTCGGCCAAATCTTTCTTCGTATACGCAACAGAAATCCATAGTTTTATTTTCCGCGCAATTTTTATTTTCTTTTAAAATCACCATTCTTTATGATCCCTTCACATAAAGGCACTCTTAAAATACATTAGGAAACCTGAACTATGTAACATTTTCAATACGTTACTGTACGCTTGCTAGAAACAGAAAAAGAAACATATGAGCAACGTACCGTGCCCCGCTTAAATTTTAATTACGGTTTAATTAGACGATATCAATGTTAATAGTGATGAAAAGCGAAAATAAAATTAAACCTTTAATAAAGAATTGTTTTGTAAACCTTTCAATCTATTAGATATTTAAATTTAACTTTAAATGAGTTATTTATTTAATTTTTAAATCGTGTGTAACTACTGTTACTTCAGGTTGTTTATGATTAGCCGTGATCGAAAAACTAGGGAGACGGACACACGTACACTGCGCTTTATTATTATAGAAGAAACATAAGCGACAAAATTAAAATGACTTCGATTGATAAATTGATTCGTTTTTATGGCTTCTCAATCATTTGCAGGTTATTTAAAGCCAGAACATAGCTATATATATTGCAAGATACTTTCACACGATAATAGTTTAATAATACAAGTCTTACTAATTAATCCATAGCTGAGGGAGAATAGGTTGATTTATATTTTTCCCAAGGGTATTTGCGCGTAGATGAATATAACGAACCCAACGGGAATTAGAATTCGGCTCACTTATAAACAAATCTGAGCCGTTAACCATTACACCACCAGCACATCAAGACTTACAGCATCTGGTATTCTCAACTAGTCACCTATCTAGGTGTTGACCCGGTTCGATATTGCTTAACTTCAGTGATCGAGATTTGTGATAGCTTACTTAGGTTTCTGTTTTGTTTTGTTTTTGTTTGTTTTGTTTTGTTTTGTTTTTACAATGATATTCACCTGTACAAGGCCCGGGAGCCACTCAAAGTAGAGGGTTTAAGAAGGAAAATTTGAAGATTATGTGGGGAAGATATCGATTGACCCTAGACGTGAACAGGGCAACACGGTAATGATCAGACACGTATCCACTTGGGAGTCGTCTCCACAAAGTAACTGCTCCAGTGGAACTTGCATTTCACTAATAGAATACAAAGTGAACATAGGTGTTTCGATCCAATGTGAGTTCTGGGAAATTAAAAACAAAACGCATATCACACCAAAAATATCTTGAAAAATAAGGAAAAGATCATCAACCTACAACAACTAATCCAAAACTTGCAAACTTTGCTTGGAGGAAAAAATAGCTATCATTACCTTCCCAGACCAAAATAAATTATTAAATAAAAGATCCGAGCTCATCTCAAAATGCAGATATGAAAACAAATTTTTACTGTTACTTAAAAATCGAAAACTGAAAAAAATAAATAAATAAACAAAATGACAATAAAATAAGCAAAATAAATTAACCCAAACAAATTACCAAATCACACCCGTTAGAATAGACGAAATAGAATAAAAAATAAGAAACAAAATCAATGAACCCAAATAAATAAAGCAAATAATAAACAAATTAATAAACTATTATGACCAAAATATTGGTTAGACTATAAAAATCAAACCAAAAATCGGACGAAAAACATAGCTATAACTGTTATATAACGATAAAAGAAAAAAAATACTACGTTACTTAACAATCGAAAATCGAAAAGACTAAATAAAAATATACAGTATAATAAATAAATAATAAAAAACAAGTAAAATAAATTGATCTAAATTCATTCAAATAAATAAATAAACTAATAAATCGATCCTGATAAATTAACCGTTAGAAAAAAACAAATAAAGATAATCAATCCAAATAAATACATGAAGTAATAAACAAATTAAAAACTGTTCCCACCAAAATAATAGTTAGAATAAACTGTAACAATCAACCCCAAAATTGAATAAATACATTTAATTATCTTCCTAAACCAAAACAAAACTATTAAATAAGCGATATAAACAAATTTTTACCACGTTTACCGATTAAAATAAAAACAAAAAATAAATAAAAATATAAGATAAGAATTAAAAATTAAAAATAAAAATAAAAAAATAAATAAAAACAAGCAAAATAATTTAACCCAAATAAATAAATAAACAAATAAACTACTTCCGGTAAAATAACCGCCAACATAGACTACCCACAATACACCAGTGACCCGTATATACAAATAACCGAGAAAAGTAACAGCACTCGTGGCTTGACGAGTGCGTCTAGCATGAAACAGACTGTCGCCTCGAAGTGTTGACTTCTATGTTCAATTTTATATATATATATATATATATATATATATAGCTCCCTCTTTTTGTCTCTCTCGCTTACGTTCTCCCTCCCTATATATATATATATATATATATATATATATATATATATATATATATACCAATAGATTTGTTACCTTTACTAAATATATATGTGTGTGTGTGTGTGTGTGTGTTGCCTAGACTGATTGATGAAATTTGAGGAATAAATGACAAGAAAATGATAATACTGCCAATAAGATTGACGATATTTATTATATATTAGTAGTACTTTTGACTAAATTGAAGCATGAAGAGAAAGGCTTTAAAATCGGAATTTTCGGACAAGCCTGTGTACTTCTCCAAAGAGACAAGGAATACAGACATTATAATCTTTCACTTCGTGCTTCAATTTAATCAGTAAGTTATAATTTATAGATTCAGGAAGTTGTAAGGGAAAATGGAAAAACTTTATTTGTGGCGCGTTTCAACCGTTAGTACTACATCGGACTGGATTTGTTGCAATAATATGTATATTTCTTCAATACAGTTCTTGATATATATATATATATATATATATATATATATATATATATATATATATATATATATCGTTATGTCATACATATATATATATATATATATATATATATATATATATATATATATATATATATATATATCAAGAGAGAGAGAGAAGAGGGAGAGAGAAGAGGGGGAGTCAAAATCGCTAATCACAGTTCCCGTTTCCACTTGAATAAAAAAAAAATCACATAAAAATCCGCTTCATCTCCGTATCTGCAAATTTACGTGCCTGCAAAGGATACTGTCAGCTTATATGGCACAGATAGATAGATAGATATAATATGAATTTATATATATATATATATATATATATATATATATATATATATATATATATATATATATATATATAGATAGATAGATAGATAATGAACAGAATGGGATAAATAGATGGATAGATAAAGAAGAGATTACCATGCGCAGATAGATAGATAGATAGATAGATAGATAGATAGATAGATAGATAGATAGATAGATAGAGGTTCTATATTTTAAAATTTTTATACCTTGATGCTGTGTCACTCTCGGTGAGCCTTATCAAAACAAATGAAACAAAATCCAAGGAAAACAACTTTTAACATGGCAACCCTCCTACTTAAAATCACGGTGGTTAATTTGAAAAATCTTTAATAATTAATAAAATTTTAAAATAAATATTCCGGAACAAATCAATGTTATTTATACATTGGAAATAAGTTAAAATAAAATATAAATATAAGGATATTATACAGAAAAATATAAGTAATCAATGTAAGTTGCCGTGAATGAAATAAAACTAGTCAATATTTATAATTAAAAATATCATATAAAATCTTGGCCCTTTGTGTCGGCAAATAAACGATATGTCAAAAGAACTGTTTTTATTTTAACTACATTCACACTTCTTAATTTTTTTTTTTAAACGATGATTAGAATTGGAATAAAACCAAAACATATGATGATAGTGGATTTATACATTTTTTTTTTTTTTTTTTTTTTTGAGAATTTATTACAAAAATATTAAACATTATTTATTTCGTAGATTGTTTATTTAGAAGAATAATTTTATATTTACAACATTCTAAAAACTGATAAAATTAAAACTAATGTAATGAAATATTTATTATTTACCGATTTATAAAGAAATAGATGTGAAAATCATTTTTATTCGTAAATTTATAAACATTTACTAAATTATTAAAATATGTAAACCAACTCTGAGGAAATCCTTATATATTATTTTAGAAATTGCGAATCAACTGGCAATTAGCCGAGTTTTTGCCCAATAAACAATATAATAAAGTTTATTTATTATTTTGTTGTCAATTCTCAAGATCAAAGAAAATGTATAAATTCCCTTTTATATGTTTACGTTTCATTACAATTCATCATTTTTTTAAATAAATATTAGGAAAGATTGAAGGTAGTTATAAAAAATCGTATCATGAGAAAAAAAATATGATTGAAATTGAATTAAAACCTAAACATATGAATATTAATTAATACATTTTCTTTGTTCTTGAGAACTGACAATAAAAATGATGAACGCTATTTACTTAGATTATTTATTTAAATGGTTGGCAAAACATTGGCTAATTGCCAGTCGATTCGAATTTATAAAATGGTAAATGGTAAAGATTTTCTTAGAGCTGGTTCACATATTTTTATAATTTAGTAAATGTTTATAAATCTGTGAATAAAATGTTTCATATTTATTTCTTTATAAATTGGTGACTGATATGCATTGCATTACATTACTTTTAACTGTATTAGGTTTTTGAATGTTACAAATATAAAATTATTCTTGCAAATATACAATCAATGTTTAATATTTTTGTTGTTAATTTTTAAGAACAAGAGAATGTATAAATTCACTTTCGTCAAATGTTTTAAGTTTTATTGCACTTCTAATCATCGCTTTTTGAAACAATAAATATTGCCAAGAAGTGAAGATCGTTTTAAGTTTAATTAATAGATTTGTCAAGGGAAAAAAAACATACTTTAGAAACTCTGTTTTTATTTGCGTGTACGAAGCTCCATGTTTGCCATATATTAGGCGTTAAACGATGTACAGAATTTAATTAACATTCTTCATGCCCGGGATGTTTCTTCACCGTATCATGATAGATCATTTTTTTCTCTCCAGAAACTATCTTACAAATTTATAAGTCTACTACTCATTCAGGCTTATGATATTGCTGCCACATCTGTTCTGGTGCTCCTGTTATATATTTATAGATTCTTGATAAAAATAAAATAAGAATCTGCAATGTTATTGGTCCTGACCTGGCATCCCAGTTTCATTTACTTTCCCACCGCCGTAACGCAGCTTCCCTGTGTCTTTTCTATAAATACTTTCAAAGTAATTGCTCTGATGAACTTTCCTTTCTCTCTGAAAAGTTTATCAGAACAATTACCTGAAATAATGAATTGTAAATATGGGGACTATTTTCATAAGAGACAATGAGGTATTATGGGGAATGTAGTAAGAAAGATACGTATGAATGTGTTTTTTGATGTAAGGAATATTGTTCGTAAAATTGGGTCAGTGTTTGCGGCTAGCTAAGTTATAGTTAAGACGGAAGATCGTCCTTTCCCCAATCCCCTCTTAGGCCATTTGCCACATTTCTGTATTAAACAGAATAAATATCACTTTCCTTCCTCTCTGGTACCTAGATATTCATGAATTTAAATGCAGTACTAGATTGGCGGCAAGGTCTCATCATTTTACAGTTAAAATGGTAAACGTCTATCCATTACGCTATGCGCGCACACAAACACGCATACACACTACACACACACACTCAAATGTGTATGTACATGGTGGTATGGATAAATTGTCGCCATTTTATATTTTTAATTTCGCGCATGCGCGTTGTTTTTCTTTGATTTTGTCGACTGCACAATATAGTAGGATCAGTTAAGCAGAGTCTATGAGTAAAAGAGTACCATAACGCAGTTCATTCCGCCAGAAATTTGGAAATGGCATGCTCTACTGCTTATCATTCGCGCCGGAAGCTCCAATACGAATACTTCGGAATGTTTGTTATGTCAATCCGAGGACAGTGCAGAGGATTCGGAAAGAGTTGGATGAGTCTAACGGTGATTAAAATGGCACAGCAGTTCGGAAAACTCACTCTGAATTTGTTGGTGAGGGCCTCAAGCTCAACTAGGAGGCCTACATTAAATGCCTTAAGGAGGTAGTGCGGTCCTGGCTCCAGAGAATGGCTGCTAGAAGACCCTAATGTCTAGCAACATGACTCTGCACTATGCCACAGAAGCAGGAGAACCTGGTCATGGCTGGCAGACAATTCATCACCCGTTGCATCTGGCCACGTAACTCCCCAGACTGCAATCCCCTTGATTATTATGTATGGGGGGCGCAGTTAAGCAGGTGATCAACAAAACTCCTTTTAACACCTAAGATGAACTGAAGACAAAAATTATGGCAGCATTCGCCAACTTAAGGAAGGAAACCGCCCAGAAAAGTAGCAGGTGATTGCGAAGTCGTCTAAAGGCTGTGGTTGAATCTAATGGTGAATTTGTTTTTATTGGATAAATTTAATCGTCAGTATTTCAAGATATTTTTGTGTAATTGTGGTAAATATATCTCTTAAAATGTCAGTGTTATTTTCATTTTTGCGTAACTTAGACGACAATTTATCCATCGGACTCTGTCTCTGTGTGTGTGTGTGTGTGTGTGTGTGTGTGTGTGTGTGAGATGGCTCCTATCTTAACAAATGTATGTATGCATGCATGCGGAGAAATATTTCAAGGATGTTTCTATAGACAACCTGAAAAATCTTCAAATTGGTCAAAAACTGATAAAAAAAATGGCAGACAATCTGTAGTTGGATAAAATTCGTTTTTGGTGGCTGCAGTCGTTTTGAGCTCAGAAAGGTTGAGCATTTGAAGCTGATAAAGTCTCTTAGGGAAGGTGATGGAGACTCGATCCCTGAAGATATTCAGTCTGAGCTCGTATGTGACATCTGCGGGAAGGTTGTTCTATCCCGCGCTGGATTTGCTAGTCATCTAAAATCCCATGAAAATTGACAGTCTATGTAGATGTCCTTCCTGACAGACCTTCAGCGTATTTATGTCAGTTTGGGGATAAAATTTACAGGACTGATACCGGGTTGAAGAGGCGTATGACAGAGAACGAGGAGAAAGACACTTTCAAGTCTTTCTAAAGTCTTTTGTGTATTACATATGTAAAAACGTATACAGGAAGAAGTTGGTTTGCAAAGTCATCTACGAGCCAATGGCCGCTCAGTTTAGAGTTGAAGTGATGGCCTTCTAAAAGCTGGTTATCATGTATGCGGAGAGAGAAAGAGAGAGAAAAAGAGAGAGAGAAAGTGCATGTTTGCGTAAAGAACTGGAACAAAGAAAGAAAGAAAGAAAGAAAGAAAGAAAGAAAGAAAGAAAAAATATATAGTGAGTTAATCACGCCATTTACAAGATTACACATTTTACGTAAATAGCTCAAAGTCAATTTGCTATATAACTGTAGTCGTCTGCTTCTGGGGGCAGCTAATCACCTCATTTCAAAATTCTTTTTTCACCCGCTGACTTTCACCTCCTCTTTCTTGTGACCATGAATGAGGAGAGACGCTTGGGTGACGTCACAATTGACGTCATCACTATCGAACAAAACTGATACAGAAATTATGATTTAGAAACAGAGAAAACTTTACTGGAAAGCAACATATCTCGCAAGCCATTGCTAATATACAACTTTCGATCATTACTTTGTCCTTTCCTAAACTTTGCAAATACAAAGGTATAGTAATTGGCTACCTGATCGTTTCTCAGTATGTCCGTATACCGAACTAATCCGTTTTGTAGACGCCAGCTCAGGCACATTGTTGTTTCTTCAACACCCGCAGAGCAACCAACCGGTGGTATTTTCGTCCTGACCTGGCGTCTCGGTTTCAGTTATCTCCCACCGCCGTAACGTTGTCTCCATTTTTTATAAATACTTTCATAGTAATTGTTCGGGTGAGCTCCCCGCTATGGTACCTAGATTTAATGAATTTGAGCGCAGTACTAAATTGGCAGTAAGGTCTCATCGACTTACAGCTGAGAGTAAAATTTATTTGTTATTTAATGAAGTTATGTAAAAAAAAATTACTAGCTTTGTTGTGCTAGACAATTTTTCTTGTTTAAATCTATCTTACACTAGCAGTAGAGCCCGGCGTTGCCCGGGGATGTAACAGTAAGAGATAGATCAAGTATCGACCATCATAAAGACTGAAAAATAAAATTGACAAAGATTATTGTTTAAGGTTGACGGACACGCATGTCTTAATTAGTTTTTTTTTGTTTGTTTTTTGTTTGTTTGTTTTTTACGAATTGGTCAAACCCAAACTCAAACAAAAACATTGTTTTCAATCGTTATGAGTCTATCGATTGAATAGAATTTTATTATAAACAATTGTCTTGTAAATGGAATTTTTAAAGCATTCTGAATGTAAAAATAAAGAAAAAAAGTGTGCAAGACAATAAGAAACACTACCTGCCAAAAAAAAGTGAAGTTTTGTTGAAATCGGTTAAAAAATGTAGGAAATCCGATCCCATATATAAACGAACACACACACACACACACACACACAAACAACCTGGGTTTTATAATAAGTATAACTCGATATGAGTTGTCCCCCTTTCATACTTGTGATGCCTCTTAATCGTGTTTTCAAATTGATTTCGTGCAAAAACAATTGTTTTTTTTTCAATTTTTGGCGCTGTCAGAACCACCGCAACGTAATTTCACGTAGTCCTGTGAATTTTTGTTGAAGTCTGTTGAAAAATGTAGGAAATCTGATCCAATATATAAACGTACAGACACACACACACACACACACACACATACACACACACACACAATCTGCGTTTTATAATAAGTAAGATTTACACATCTACCTTTGTCCATGCTTAGAATATTGCCACCACATACAGATCCTTAATAAAATCCATCTGCAATGTTGTTTGACCTAACCTGGCATCTCAGCTTCAGTCACTTTCCCACCGCTGTAATATAGCTTCTCTGTGCCTTTTCTATACTTTCATGGTAACTCTCCTGAATTTTTCACTGTTATACCTAAACTCTATAAATTGAAGTGCAGTTCTAGATTTGTAGCAAGATATCATTTTACAGCTGGAATGGCTAGATGGAACCGTAAGTTCTCTGCTGGCAGTTTCTTCTCTCGAACTTCTCGCTTATGGAACTCTCTTCCAGCTCCATGCTTTCCAATTAATTTTAATCTTCAAAAATTTAAATGCAATCATTATCTACTCTCTTCCTGATTACTCTTCTATTGTTCTCGTCTACTACTAATAATAACGCTTTCTAATTCTTTCACGCTCAGTAACTCCTTGTGTCTTAGTGGCTTTACTTCCTTGCTTAGGGTAAATTCAATTTAAAAAAAAATACACTGAGCGGAGATTAATTACAGTTCCTGAGAGAAAAGATAATAATCCAATGTGATCAGTCGTTCAGACCAAAACCGATCCACTTAAACCCTTAATGATGACTTCTTCCTTGGCACAGATATCGACAGCTTCCAAACAGTTTTCATATATTCGTTAGATAGGTAACTCCCTGTTTCTCTTTGATCCACTTGCCTTCAATATGTCTTTTGAGTGTTAAATTCTCCAAACCCTCTTTCCTCAATATATAACAGGAAATTTTCAACTCTTTTTGATTCTAAACGTCCATGTTTCCATTTTCCTTAAAATAGCATTGGTTTGTAAGTTGGTGAGCTAGTTAACGTGTGCATCATGTGCTGCCATTGCCTTAGATAAATAACGAACCTTTTGATTGTGAGGAAATATAGAAGGAGAATATATATGGGAAACGCTGTTTGATTTTGGAATGAATAAAGCATACATACATACATGCATAAGAAAGAAAGAAAGAAAGAAAGAAAGAAAGAAAGAAAGGGTAGAAGTGGTGATAATGCTCTCATACTTTTAATGCCTGTTTCAGTGAAAAAGAAAACCGTGTTAATTTTGAATGTTTTTATTTGTACCCACTTACATCTTTAAATTATCGCCAGCATTCATACATGTGACTCTTTCTCGGGAGCAAATTCTAGAATTTAAAAAATTGTATCTGTCTATATTTCTGAGATGGTATTTATCAATCCACCCAAGGGGATCGAATGTGGTACAAGGCCTTTTTAATGTGGGTATATCCGAGCCCGTAGGCCCAGCCAAAAATAAATAACCATCCAAACCCGCCGAGGCGGGCCAGTTCCGTCAACCTCCCCCAACGAAACCCTACCCTTCGGCGGAGCTTCGTCAGAGTTCCTCCCTGCAAGCAGAGAGTTCGACAGACACCCGACCCGGCAGCTCACAAAGCGCAGATACTACACTTTGATCCTAGCCACCGGGCCGAGCAGGTATTCTTTTTTGAGATGAGGTATTATGTACATTATTTACATTATTCGGACTATTGTCCTCATCTTTGTCGCCATATTTATTACAATGTTTCGGCCGTTGTACGCTCCGTCCTTCTTCAGGTGGTTGGAATGTCGAACTTAACCCTATATTTCGCTCACTGTTCTAGTTCTAGGTGCCATGTTTAATGGCTGTCAGTTATCAGTTATCTCCTGTTAATTTCCCTCAGAAAGTTCCCCACTGGCTTAACCGGGTATTGAACTCACACCCTTTAGTTTAAAAATTGTTTTTAAAAATCCTATAACATTTGGTTCTTCCTATTCTTTTATGTACCATGTCCCCTCAGGAGGTTGGCGATCATGGTTCTCCACAATTTCCTCTCTCTTGTGGCTCTTAATAACTTTTGTCTTTTTGCCATCTATCCCAAATTTTGGTCCGCCATTTGTTCACTAAGCTCGCCAAGTAGGATGGGCGTTTCTCTCTTCTTTCTCTCTTTCTTTCAATCTGTCCTGTGAGTATCAAATTTTCCAAGCCCTCTTTCCTCATTATGTGCCCCAGAAATTTCGGCTGCCTGTTCCTGATGTTGAGTATAAGTGTTCTTTTTATTTCCATTTTCTCTAAAATCGTTATTACTTATATGCTCCTTCCATGGTATTCTCAGCATCCTTCTGTAGAACCACATTTCTGTTGGTTTATGCCTCTTCTTCATCTACAAAGAGATTGTCCATCATTCACTGCCATATAAGATGACTGATATGACATAACATAGTTCAATACTTTTTCATTGTTTTTTAACGATATTTTTTCTATTAGTGGTTATATTTTCAATATAAGTAAACTAGACTAAACAAAACCCTTACTTTGGGTCCACAAAGGTAAGCTAAACAGAAATGTTATCTGTCAGTTTAACTATACAAATTCAACATCTTTCTGAGCAAGAAAATACTTTAGACTTTTCCTAAGAGTATTTTTTTTTTTGATCACCAGAAAATGCAATAATTGTTTCGTTGATACGATATCAACCCTTGTTGCGTTACTTAATGTTGCATTTTGTATGGGGCACAATGCACGGATCAAACTCAGAGTTCAGTAGTAATTGTCAACCAGACTAATCGTGTTCAATCTGTCTTGTGAGTATCAAATTTTCCAAGCCCTCCTTCCTCATTATGCGCCCCAGAAATCTCAGCTGCTTCTTCCTGATGTCATGTATAAGTCTTGATTTTAGTTTCAAATTCTCTATAGTCGCTGCTCAGCTATTTCGTCTGTGGATATCCACACACGACTTTTATTGCAGCCATAAACACAGGAATAACGCCGAATTCGCTGTTTAGTTTATATATATATATATATATAACATGCTCTACTCAA